>JBBPKA010000279.1:0-16812 GCA_038088995.1 Guyanaporus albipodus
CTATACACTTGTCCTATAAAATGGTGTGTATAGTAAACTGTTGCTTTTCGACGGAAATAGGACTGATGAGTCTTTATGACGAAACTAGGAGGGTTTGAAGACGGCACTCTTCACCCTAGTTTCCTAGCTCCGCCACTCAGCAACCTCGCTTCGCTCGTCGCTTCGTTCGACTCCTCCCAACCGCGGGATATGTAGTGTATGACGGTGCAGAAAAATACCATACCCAGAGCGAGCGACAGACATCCCAAAGAGACGCTTCCGGCGGGAGTGGGTGAGACACCGAGCTGTAAGGGAGCATCTTGTCGCTGGCCGCTCGAGCCGACCGGGAAGACCAGAAAGTAGAGCGTCATGTTCAACAGACAGATCGCCGCAGCTACTGCCGCTACCGACAAGTAGGCAAATATGTTGAGAATAAGCGTCCAGTTGTGTGGAGAGCAGAACAGGGTGTCTTTCGGTCGTAACGAAGCCCATTTCAGGATTGCGAGGGAGACAGTGGGCATTATGAAGCCGCAATCAAACAATGCAAACGCATAGCACATTAATCCAATGTTTCCCCTCGAGGAACTGCGAAGAATGTCTGGGTCAACTGCACGGTCATATCGCCACCTTTTACACACCTGAAGATCGAGCCGTAAGTGAGAGAGGCTCCGAGGAAAGCTACCTGCGCCGTCGTTTGCAAGAGATTTTCGTGTGTTCGAGAAATTCTCTGAAACGGCCGGTCAGAACACAGGAGACTGGTGGAGAAATAGAATACCTCGGCCCAGTCGACGATACCATGATAACCAGTCTTTTTGGCAACGACGCGCGTTTTTGCATTGATGCGCCTGTCTTCGGCATTCTTCTTCAAGTTTTCGAGCTGATCATGAACGCGTAAATCCAGAAACGCCACGGTAGACACCGGGACGTACGTGGGTCTGCAATCGCTGTGACCGCTCGAGTTTCAAGAAAAACTCGTCAGCCCGAGTTGAGAACTAAAAGCAGAGTCAGTCGAACACGTACGACATCTGGAATGTCTTAGAATTCTTGCCTCCTTGAGACATTGGAGTCTCTCTCCCCGAAGCGAGAGAAGCTGACACGAACCAAGTCAGTTCAGGCGAGTGGGGCCCTCTCTTAACGATGGTGCTTGCCACGGTATTGCATAGATCAATCTCCTCATTCATCTCGTTCACTTCTTTATCCCCTTCTCTCACATACTCGAGCTTAGGTCACGAAGGGCTCAGTACACAATTGCCCTCCAAACCTGCGTGTGACATACGTATTCCCGATCGCGTTTCATGTGGGCGGATGGGAAAAGGAAATGCATGAGGCCTGTGGCATATGTGACGGTCTCGTTGCCATGGTCAAAGGGTGGAAAGTGCGTGCGTACCCTGGCAGATGCATTGACAGGTTTCGAACACGGCAAGTTGCCGAGCAAGCTTGGAGTGTATCCTAGCGATTAGCAATTCGGAATTGCTGCACGACGCGCACGGGAGACACTGCCGGCGGACAGGGTAGTCAATGGACAGAACGTGACAATGAAGACAGCAAACCAGGAAGTTCGCGTACGAGTCGGACGAGGAGTTCGAGGCCTGCGAGAAAACACAGACAAATACAACAGAGAGAATACGGAATGAGACAGAGGCAACGAAAGAAGAACGATGCCGATGACATTCGACGTATAGTAGCCCAGTGGACCCAAAAGAACTGTCAACCGTCGAGATCAAGAGGAAAGTAAGCACCACGCAGCTTGACTTGGCTCGATTAACTCGAGGCAGCATCGTGTCTCGGCGGCTGTGAGAATGCCTCCAGGCATCTCGCTTCGCGTTGTTCAGGGCCCTGTGCTGTGGGTGATCCACTACGGGTCTGCGACCACGCCGCAGATAATTATGCAATTGAACTGTGGAGGAGTTAATATGGCACTGCAAGTAGGATAAGTTCCACCCTCTCATGGCTTCAAGCCAAGGCAGGCAACACTGCTGCAGGTTGGCTCGTGGACCTGCGTGCCCGTTGTCGCAACATCACCAGATGGCGGCCTTTCTCGAAGAATGTATTCTAAAAGGATCATTATGATGAGGTTGCAAGTAAGTACTGAAACTAAAATCAAAATGTACACGTATGATTTGAAGACGGTCGTGATAGTGAAATGACATTGGAACGAATGATATTGCTAAAGCCGCTCCTTGGCCGCTTGCCATGCAACTCGCTGCTATATGCAGGCTGAGATCAGAAGACCAGAAGACGGGTCCTCAAAACAAGGGGGTGCACCGTAATCACGACTGAGCCTCACCGCGGTCATCTCCACAAGCGCCGCATCACACCTCCCAGCTGTGGACATGTTCGCTCCCGGCTTCTAGGACGCCGAAATGCGCGCGCATCATTGACACCACCCTGTGTGTGTCGCTCCGGCTGCGGCATCGTTTCTGCGCGAGGCGCTGGGGTTGGCGTGTCGCCCGCAGGAGCCCCTCGGCGCTCTACTGGAAATGATCTCGCCCTTCTTGATCGGAGGCTGCGAGGCGCCTTGGGCAGCGGGGATGAAAGGATGGGAACGGTGTTGGTTATTTCGATGGCCTGTTGATCCTGATGGTGGCGTCGTTGCGCAAAGTAATCATTTGGATATATGTAGGGGGGAGAAGGGGATGGTGCGTACCGGCGCAGAAAAGGTCGGAGAAAGGTCTGAACGACAGGAGGGACAGCGCTGGCGCGACGATAGTCCTACGGTCGGAACGTCGTCGCCGTCCGACGTACCGCTGCCAGTGAGCTCAGGCGAGACCCATTTCCCGATGCAATCCGTCTGCCGGAGGGTCAGTAAAGCTCACTTGAGTCAGCTAACTTACATGAAATACGTGCGAACAGGGGAGTTGAGTAAGGTCCTCAGTAGCAGCAGCCTCTGTCTCTGTTTCAGGGGGTGCGAAATCTGCGAGACAGATGTCACATCGCGAGTTGCAGTCTTCCAAGTACACTGTGAGTACTAATCCTGGGTCTGAAGTTGGGGTGGCGACAAGAGGGGAGCGCTCGATGGGAGAAAAACGGACGGGCGTGAGCTGCCAGGTCAGTGGACGTCGAGACCGATCGTCTGAGGGTTGCATGGGCACGGTGGTCCCGGTTAGGGCTTATGGCGGCAGCAATGCTTATCGGTCATAACTTGATGGATGCGCGGCTCTTCCTCCACCCTGCACGGGGACTACTATCACTGCTGCTCAGCTCGTCGTAACTTTCAAGATCCGACAGTGATACACGCAGACACCGACATAGTCAAGGGAAACGCGCATGGTAAGACAGTGACATGTATGTATTGCCTGATACAGGATGCGACACAGGAGCACAACGTTAAGTGTGTGAATGAAAACAGAGAGAGAAAGAAACGACGATCAGTTGGCAAGGTATGGTGTGGTTAGAATCCGCCCCGCAGACGAAGTACTTGATACAAAGGATGAGCGACATCATGGCACGCGGGATTGTGACGTACCGAGGTGGAGTGTGCTCTCCTTGGTGATGTTGTAGTCCGCTAACAGCTTTCCAGGCTCCAGTTGCTTTCCACCGTAAAGGAGTCGCTGTTCATGTGCGGGAATGTGGGTTCTTTGTTCGACCTTGGCCATCAGGGTGTTGACGTTGTCTGCTGGAGACACCATCAAGGCGATGGTCTTGCCGTTCAGTGTTTTCACGAAGATCTGAACTTCCTTGTTGTCTACTGGTGCAGGCGCGGCGACGGTGGCAGTATTAAATCGATGGTTGGCTATGGGCAAGATGGCTGCAAAAGGTTCTGTCAGTGGTTGGCATTTACAATAGTGAACGAAAGCACATAGCAGGATAGTGTTCTCGTGTTTAAGCCCATAGTCGGACAGAGGTTGCTCGTCCTTCAAGTATTGTCCAGAAAACAAGAGGCGCTGGTGTTCGACACGAACGCCAAGTATGGCCGCGACTTTTTCTTTGACCGCGGATACCTTGCCCTCGGGTGAGGTGATAACCTCGAGCTTCTGGTCCCCAATTGTTTTGACGAAGAGCATGATCTGACCGGGATGCATTACTTGGAATAGCATTTCGTTCTCTGCATTGGGTTTCGGGCGAGGGACGGGTTCGATATCCTCATCCGGTTCACGCTGGGGCGCGCGCTGCATCATGCCACCGCGCAAACGAAAGTCTAGGCGATCGATCAAGCCGAATCCAAGGTTGATTTGGATATCGAAACCGGGGGTCCAACGTACCGACCGACAGGACGCTACCATGAGTGATGTTCATGTCAGTGAGGGTGACGCCCTCAGGTAGATCATGACTAGCAAAGGTCAAGCGAAGGTCGTCGGGGTTTAGCTGGGGGGACCTGCGCTGGCAAGATGAGAGGAGAGAGGTCGAATCAGCGACGGACGAACCTGTGGATTGCCCACGATTGATATTGTGATTTGAGCGCATCGCTCGTTTCGAAGGGGGAGGAATCAAGACAGACTGTTGGGGCGAACGGGGATCTGACAAAAATCTGCATGGTCGTGCAGAGAGGGAGGAAGGTTTGAAGTGAGTTTTGAGTGCGGACGCCTGCTGGAGACGGTCATGAGCGGTGCGTGTAAATATAACCTTTAGAGCGAAGATCTGTGCGGGACTTGAAAGGGCCTGACTCGTGTGCGGTGCCAGTCTACACACAGCGCTGTCACTGGGCCCTCCGCCCCGTGAATAGGCGCTGAACACAGCATCGATTGCGTGTTGGAAAAGCAACGTGCGCGCTGCACAGGCTCGTCTGACTCTTAAATGTCAAGTGCGCCGGCAAGTCGGGGAAAGTCACGACCTTCTCACCTGTGAAGAATGGCAACGGCTCAGGGCCAAGATCATAAGCACAATCATGAAGGGAACACGAACGCCAGTGGATCGACCAACAAACCACAGTTCACTAAGCAGAGCCAATCAATACTGTCGAAAACGATGGACATTGCCAAAGCAAACGGCCAAACCAGTAAGCCAACGCTCGCCAGCGGTCGTAACCCTCGTTGATGAAAGATCACAGCTGAGCCGTTGCACTTGTTCCTCATACTATTGTGTGGACCAGAAGTTAATCTGGATCAGTTGCAAGAGTACGTCCCCGCACAACCGTCTTACCTCTGGAAGGCCGCAAAAGCCCTCGAAATAGACACTGTGGGAACATTCTTGTATACACACTCATCCATGATACTGACCGTCGTTGGCACAGAACAAGCTTGCTCAATCTGCTAAAGAACGGCTCTCGTCACCCCCACGAGCCCCTCCAACGCCTCCTGAACCACAACAAAATGGCAGGTCTGTTGGTGCACCTCCACAAAAAGATCGACATGGTTTCTTTGGACGGTCCAAGAAGAGCGCGGGGAAGCAACCTGAGACGCTTCGTCCACCAACTCCAGACTCACCCTCGCGTCCCGAGACGCCTGCCCCCAACGGAGACATGTTGAAAATTTTCGAGGATGCTATGGGGTTCACATACGAAAACGTGCCTGTGAGTGACCTTAGTCTCACAACGGAAATCCGACCGACTGAGCGCACTCCTTCAGAACGATCTCTACATAAGCCCATTTCATCTCAGTCTCGCAGTCGTCAAAAACAAGGATATCTCGGATCTCCTCACCCAACATCAGACGAGCGAGGTCGAATTTTCTCGCGAGGTGAGGGACTTGAAAGTTGCGATGGTGACCAGCGAGGATGATCGCGGTTTCCCGTATCTGTCGCGGTCGGTCTTCTTTTGTGCCGCAAATCTGACTCGGTGATCCTGATTCCTTCTTACGGTAGGTATGCGACCGACATGTTGGTGATGGCACGCACCAATAAATTGGACGAGACAATCGGCAGAGTAAGTATCAATCTAGCCTGAGATATCCGACCGAGCTCAGTGATGCACTCTCAGGACGATGAGATACGACGCTTGATGCAAATTCTCTGTCGTCGGTCCGTTTGAGTACCTTTCTATCAATGACTTTATTGACTCTCTGTACAGCACAAAGAACTCGGCCATCCTTCTAGGTATGTCGAGCTATGAGCTGTGGGTGCGGAAATATAATGTCTCCAAGGCGAAGCAGGGGTCGGGAAAACAGCGGTCGTCGAGGGCCTTGCTCGTCGACTCGCCGATCAACAGGTCCCCAATACTCTCAAAGGCACCCTGTTCAGCTTGGACTTGGGTTCTCTTTTCGCAGGAGCTGGAAAGGGTGAATACGAAGAGGTAAGTCGGCGTTCGGGTCACACAATTGTTCCGAATTGATCATCGTCGTTTCGTCAGCGCGTAAAAGGAGTGATCAATGGTAATTAATACAGATTATATCGCATCCTGTTTTCCTCATCTTTCTCTTCACACAAGACGTCAAGAAGAGTCAGGAGACTGGGTCCCCTGTCATCCTCTTCATTGACGAAATCCACCTTCTATGTGTTGGAAAAGGGTCGAGTAATCAGTCTGGAATGTGCGTATCATACCTTTACTTTCCTCGCAGAAGGGTGTTCAATTTGAACGTAGGGATGCAGCCAACTTGCTCAAGCCTGAGCTTGCTCGTGGTCAATTCCAATGTATCGGTGCCACAACGTTGTCAGAATACCGGGAGTACATCGAAAAAGACGGTGCTCTAACGCGCCGGTTTGCTCAGGTTTGCCCTTTGCCCGTCCCTGACTACAATTGGCTTGATGTCATCTCACAGGTCATGGTAAACGAGCCCACACCCGATCAAGCCATTACTATCCTTCGTGGTGTGCGGGATCGGTACGAAAATCACCACCGTGTCTGGGTTATGGACGGAGCGATAGTAGCGGCGGTGAACCTTGCTCATCGCTATCTGACTGCAAGAAGGTATGCCCGACCGACCCGGCCTGTGGGAACGAGAATACATGATCGCGTTCTGCAGATTGCCCGACTCTGCGTTTGATCTCATGGACGAAGCGTGTGCGTCCTCCAGGCTCCTGCATGACTTGGAGCCAGAGGATCTGGAGAAGGTCAAACAGGCCGAGAAAGAGAAGGTTACCTACATCCAGGCATTGAAGGTACGCTTCAACTTTGTCTGCCCTCGTGCCGCCTGATCCTTTGCTACAGAGAGATGATCAAAAAGATTGCGATGATGCTCTGCTGGAGGCAGAAAAAGATTTGGCTGAGCTCCAGAGGAAGTCAAAGGCAATGGAACGCGAACAGGCCGAAGTGAAGAAGCATTGGGAGTCCATTGCCGCGCACCGTCATAAGATCGCCGTGAAGCGGGAAGAACTCATCCGGGCTAGATCGTATGTATCTCCTCAATTGCTATCCTGGGACCTGCTCATTTTAGCAGGGAGCCGAGACCAAGCGAGAAGAAGATCAGCCAATTGAGCAGGGAGCTGCAGACGCTGCGAGAATATCTTGTTGAGCTCGAGAAGCCTCGGGATGACATCAACGTCGCGGATGGCCAGCGTGTTCTGCCGTCGTCACCAGATATTATAACTCAGGACAATATCGCTGTGGTGGTCGAGAAGGCGACGAAGATCCCAGTCAGGCAACTTCTGAGTTCGGACAAGAAACGTCTTCTTGATGTTCACAACGCTTTGAAGAAAAAGGTAGTCATCTGTTCCGAAATAAGTTACTTCTTTACATAACGCTGATTCGACACAGGTCAAGGGCCAGTCGGAGGCGGTGGATGCGATCGCGAATGCGATTCAGATTTCCAGGACCGGCTTGGGAAATGCCAATCGACCGATCGCCTGTTTCCTTTTCACTGGCCCCTCTGGTACCGGTAAAACGTTGATCTCGAAATCGGTACGGTGTACTAAGATTGCGGCCTCGAGTTGCTAAACGGTGTTCAACAGCTTGCGGAAGAGATGTTCGGTCAATCCACTGCGATGGTCCGCATTGACGGGAGTGAATACTCTCAGTCCCATTCCGTGTCCCGACTGGTACGCAGAATCGTAGAGATGCCACACTTTGGTTTGACTCTTGTGGTGCAGATCGGTGCCCCTCCCGGTTACGTTGGCTATGATCAGGGTGGTCAACTCACAGAATATGTCCGCCGCACGCCGTACTGCATTGTCCTGCTGGACGAGTAGGTGTATTTCCTTGCGTCGCGATGACCGTTTCGACTGACTCGTCATCCAGAATCGAGAAAGCGTGCTTTGAGTTCTGGACGCTCTTCCTTCAAGTGATGGACGAGGGTCGACTTACGGACGGTCAAGGAAGGCTCGTTGACTTCCGGTGTGTCCATATCTTTGACCTTGTATGTTCTGTTACTGATTAGACGCAGCAACACGGTGATCATCATGACGTCGAACGTGGGGGCCGACATTCTCAGCAGATCGGGTGGAGTGATTTCGCAAGAAACCAAGGATGCTGTGACGAGAAAGTTTATTGAACGTGGACTCCCGCTCGAGTTCATCAACCGAATCGACGAAGTCGTGATGTTTGTCAGTACACAATTGGCTTCTTTTCGACTCGGCCACTGACGCGCGCATGTACACACACACCCACAGAAACCGATGGACCGTGATGTGATGAAGGAGATCTTGAAGCAGCAGGTGGAAGAGCTGAGGCAGCGGGACGGCCTGAAGAACATCAAGCTGCAGCTGGCCGACGACGCGGAGGCGTGGCTGATCGGGAAGGCGACCTCGAAAGAGTACGGCGCGCGACTGTTGGCGAGGGTGCTGCAAGCGCAGGTGGTGAAGCCGCTCGCGCTCGCGATCCTGAAGCAGCAGGTGACGGAGAACAAGACGGTGTTCGTGCGCGTGAGCCCCGACCAGCAGGGGCTCCGGTTGGACTGCGTGTGAACCGCCGAATCGGGCTGGGGAACGAGTCGGATACAGTATTAGATGCGTATGTTTGTATTTTTTCATGGTGATACCGCGGAGGGTGGTGCATATACCCTCGTTTTTGTTTTGGTGACGGACTGTATTCTACGCTTGTTTGCTCAACGACTTTTCTCCGTACGCACTGCGCCAATTGTCATTTTTCATGCGTGAATCTCGTCATCGGTCATCCTGTAGCATCGCCCCCGCAGAAACAAACGAAAAAGAAGGGGGGAACTTTGAGTGTGCGTCATTTTGCAGCGCCTCGAGCACCACTGCTAATATTCGGTAAACGTCACTATACGCTCGCATGTCGATACAATATTTGCGGGGTGCGCCCCGCGGCCGCATGCACCAGCAGTTCGTGGCAGTGCCAGCCCAAGTGACGTTAGAACTCAACGGCTAGATATTGCTGTGTAGGTTCATACAGGATCCCGACGTTACACGAGCAAAGTCCCTGGAAGCCTACTAGTGGCTTGTCAAAGAACCTTCCCTCTGCCTTCTTCGCCTGGCTGGAGACTTTTCCCATTGCATCACGGACTTGAAAGTCGCCGGAGGAACGTCAGAACTACGACCGCCACGGAGCCCAGCCGAGCTGATTGTTGTCTACCTGCGCGTACATGCTGGATGCCGAGACACGTCTCTTGCCAGGACATAACGGAAGTGGCATGACCCCCTGGCCTGCGCAGCCACCCCTGTGCGCGGACAACACGTGTTCCCTGAATGTGTGCGTCGGGACCGGTGCGGGACTGCTGGGCCTCTAGGTCTTCGATGATGCGGCTGTTGGGGGGGAGGGGCCAGGTCACACAGGTCGTGCCATATAATCCTCTTCTGCGTCACCGATCCGGAAGTCAAACCACTGCACTCATCTCCACTCTTCTGCATTATACCTGCCTCATCCTTCCTGCATCGTTCATCATACTCAACGGCCATCTTCTCCCCCGCGTTAGTCGAGGCACTTTTCACCATCAACGTCGACTTGGCACCTATGGAAAGCTCTAGATCCAGTGTCACTCGCATAACGCGAGAGAGCGCCACACAGGCACTACGTGGACTCGAACGAGAAATGAGCGCGTCTCTCTGGGAGTCGTCCCTCTTGACCGTCTCGCGGCGCGACAGCGATTATCATCTGCAAGTGTTGAATCCGCCCAGAGTCCGCCCACGGTAAGGCCGGACCTTCCCCGGATCGGCTCGCTGACATGCTGCTGCGACAGTGCCGACGATCTGTTGCCTGTGCGACCCAATAGAGGGTTGGCTCAATACGGACATGTCTCCCTCGTCCGCCTCGGATCCCTGTTTGCGAGGCCTCCAAAGGAAGAAAGGTGAGGATTTGCGTGCGATCGCTTGCGACGACTCTGTCTGATACGCTCGTCTACAGCGTTGAATGTCTTGTTTGTCAAGATACTTTTCAAGCCACTGAATGCTTCCATGCTCCATGCGACCATTACTACTGCGTCGACTGTTCCGCCGACATGGCGAGGATCGCCGTCGATGACGTCGGCGAGGACTTATTCCCGCTGCGCTGCTGCGACAGACCGTTCCCGCTCAAGGTGTTCCTCAAGACGCTGCCCAAGTACCTCCATACGCCCGTCTCGGAGAGGTCGCGGGAGGTGTCAGTCCCCCCGCCTGAGAGACTGTACTGCTCCAACGACGCCTGCGACGCATTCCTGGGCCGGGCGGGCAAGGGGCGGCGGCGATGGAGAAGGGCGGTGTCGTGCAGCCGGTGCCAGACCAAGGCGTGCTCGGCCTGCAAACGGGCGTGGCACGTGTCGGGGCCGTGTGGGTCGCTGGAAGAAGCGCTTGGACGCGAGGCGCATGCGTACGCGCTGGGGAAGGGGTGGAAGGTCTGTCCGCGATGCAACGTCATCGTCGAACGCAAAATGGGCTGTACGCATATGACGTGCCGGTGCGGGATGGACTTTTGTTATGGATGTGGCAGGCCGATGCAGTCCTGTCGCTGTCGCGGGGGACGATGGCGACGGTGGGTTCCCTTTCTTTGAGAGGGAGGCGCTTGCGACCTCGAGAATACGCAATGTGCGCCCGTCGTTGGCGCCGCATGGTAATGGAGCCGTCCACGAGTTCGTCCGACTGGTTTTCGAAATCTCCGTCCTTATATATTCTATAGGGTCTGTTCTTCTCTTCGGGTATCCTTCCTTGCCTCACCACCCTTGTTATGGTTAGAGCCTTCTGGTGGCAGGTGAGTACCGGACGATGATATGTATGTACTTATGGTCTGAGATTCACGATTCGTGATGTATTTGGGTTTGCTATGACCTCGGATTTCGTTCTGCTGCGCGGTCGTTTGATATGAATGCTTGTTGGAAATTCATGCGGGCGCGAAGGCTTCACAAGCGCCGAGTCTTTGTGAGCCTTGGCTGGATCCTCCTCATAGTATCTGCCTTTGGTGGATCCTGGATAGTAGTACATATAATCATCGATTGGATAATGGTGCGCGACATCGATAGGTTGAAGGCCGGGGAGGATGACCGAGTGGCCGGTTGTCATTGATGCTGTGCGAGTCGTGGCATCAACACATGGACTGCGCTGCTGGCAGGTACTTTGACTCGAACAGCCTTGCCACACCGCAGACTTGAACGCCACTGCCGGTTCCCATGGGCCCGGGATTGTGTCCACCCACACAGGTTGTGCCATACTAGTTGACTTGTATATCTGACCCTGACTCATTTCCATCATCCAAGATACCCGCCTCCTCGCCTTCGTCCCGCATTCGAGTTATCCGGCAGTCATCTACCGCTTCGTCATGGTCAGTTTCAGGCTCTTGTTCGCAAGCAAGTCATCAAAGACGGAGAGGTAGGACTCGTTCAGAGCTCTTCCCATTCGATGTCACTGATGGCCCGTGTCAGCGTCGTCGAATGCCTTGCGTGCCAAGATTCCTTTCCAGCCGCCGAATGCTTCCATGCTCCATGCGACCATTACTACTGCGCCGACTGTGCGACCAACATGGGGAAAATCGCCGTCGAAGACGTCAGCGAGGACCTCTTCACCTTGCGATGCTGTGATCAACGGTTCCCACTAAAGGCGTTCTTCAAGACATTACCCAAAGACCTTCGCACATCCATCTCCGAAAAGCTGGTTGAGATAGACGTCCCCCCGCCCGAGCGACTATACTGCCCCAACGGCGCATGCTCCGCGTTCCTCGGTCGACCACCGACCAACACCCAAAAGCCTGTCTCGTGCACCAAGTGTCCGACCAAGGTCTGCCCAAGCTGCAAGCGGGTCTATCACTCCCCGAAGCCGTGCGAATCGCAAGAACAGGTCTACACCCGCGAGGCGAGACAGTACGCCGCCGGCAAAGGCTGGAAGGTCTGCCCTCGCTGCCAGGTGATCGTCGAACAAAACGAAGGGTGCAGCCACATGACGTGCCGGTGTGGGATGGAGTTTTGTTACAGGTGTGGCATCTCGATGCCGTCGTGCAGGTGCAGTTGAAGGCGCTGCCGACGTTGGGTGCTCCACCTTTTCTAAAACGGCGCCAGCCGAGCGGTCGACGACGACGACGACGACGTCTCATTGCACGATAACCGTCTTGGTTCTGGCCCCCTTATCTGAGTTTTGTCGCGTCTCTACAGTGCTTCTTGGATACTGCTATTCACACAAGAACACGATACCTTACAAGACCTATACTACTCAGCCTTTGGTACTTTGTTTGTACTACCACTGTAGTGACCTCCACGGTAGTCCTGACGTTACAACATACCCTCTGCCTTGTGCTTGTCTTTCCACAATCGCAACCGTCGTGCAGTTGAAACTTGAGCCAACGGCCACGACTCGCATTTCAAGCCTTTGAAGAATTGCTACCATGTTGCAAGAAAACCTGACTCGAGATGAGCACCTCATGTCCTCCATTCCCCGTGTTTCCCAGACGACTTTGGCGCATGAACAGCGTTCTACACAAAAGTGATCCACGGCACTCTACACCGATCTAAGCGTGTACCGTTTCCTAGCTGCGTCGCAGCGCAGAATCATCTCCTGCAGCCTGTGCATGACCAGAAACAGTCTCACGTCAATCCCTCGAACCCTTTTCCACCCCCGGCGATGTTCCAAAGCCGACGCGCATGTGTGCACCACGTAGCGTAGGGTTCCGGATGTCGTCTTACAGGAATCTGGGTGCTGTGGGCCTTCTTTGCATTCCGGGGGGGTCTCCTGGTGGCGAGATGCGTGCTAGTTGCTCCTCCTCGTCCATCCCTCCGAACCGTGCTGTTGTTCGCACAGCATCAATCATGCAGCTCGGAATGGTGATCGCCAGATTGGAGGCTTGGCGAACTTTGTGCTTGGAGCGATCCGAATGGCGAGCACGCACCCGCGGGCAGTGAAGGAACCTTGGCAGGAATGTAACACGGGAAAAATTAAAGAAAGCCCTTTCGGAACTCGAGTCATCTCATTATTTCGAAACCCGGAGTGGATGGTGTTCATCTCTCAAACGGATTCCAGTTCGCAGGATGTCCGTCGTGAGCCCAACTTGAAGGGAGGGCCGTCTGTTTCCCCCGATTTGCTAGTCTCATCTGCATGTCTCTCAAGGTGGGACTTTGTCCGAACTTGACGAATTCGTCTGACGGCTCACTGTAGCGTCGTTTTCTTTGTCTCGACGCGTTTGACAGAGCCACTTGCTTCCACACGCCATACGAACACGACTTTGTCCCCGACTGTGCAGCTGACATGGTGGAGGCTGCCATCGCGGATGGAGACGAGGACCTACTCCCGTTGCCATACTTCCTCGCGTCGACGGCTATACTGTCCCCAGCGAGACGCGCTCCGCCTGCCTCGATGGGTCTCCCGAGGAGATGTGCGTTGTTTCGTGCCCGTGATGTCGGGCCGAGGCGTGTACGGGGTGCAAATGGGCATCCCACCCGATTCGGCCGGCCTGCAGGTCGTTCGCGGATGCATGCAAGGCGAGAGAGTACGCATCATAGAGGGGTTGGAGGGTCTTGCGAGGTATTCGTGGCGCGCATGTCCGGGTGAGGTGCCGGTGTGAGACGCATTTCTATTATGGATGTGGCATGAGGTGGGCATGGTGTCGGCGTTGATAAGGCTGGTGATCGCTCGTCGGGCGAGCGGGTGCCGAAGTGGGAACGGGGCATCGTGCAACGGTAACCCTCTGGGCCAAGGACGCCATCGGGGCGTTGTGCTTCACTACCGAGGACGAGCGCAATTTCGGACCGATCTATTTTGCACTATCACAGATCTTCGTCACACAAGTCCTCTAGCCGTAGTCTCCACTGGATTCCCCTAGGGTAGATCCACCAAGCCTCGTATGAATATTGCACAATGCCTGTCCTCGATACTTTGGACGCCTCGCATGGATATACTTGAAAACTTCTCCACCCCACTCAGAGGTAGGACCAATCGCACATCTAGGAATACCTCTTGTTCAGATACGACCTCGCTCTCGAGGAGCAAATCTCGTGTATCATCGATGTCCTCCCAAACGACGTATTTTGCGCCAAAATCAATGATGTCGATCTCAAGTGGCTCGGTCGGGACAGCTTGGGCCCGGATGATTCGCTCCACCGTTGCTGTCCTGAGACTACATCTTTCCGACGGTCGGCGACCATTCCACACTGTCAAGTTTCGCTGTCCGAGCCAACAGGTACCGCAGGTTGTGTCGGTACTACTTTCTGGCCCGTGACGGCGACCGTAAGTCACTTCAGACGTTTCAACCTCATTGAAACGTCTGAGTGTATCGTCATGATTTAGCATTGTGTTTCAACTCGATGTCTCAAACCTCTGGTCTGCGTCGCTCGATGCACTGGTCCGCCCAATGATGGGATCATTTGGCCATCAGGATTGCACAACCAATACACTGTTTTATCCCTTTTGCTTGCACCATCTTTCATCCCCAGCTAAATGAAGTCACTCGCAACGATTGCTAGCTCATATCTCCGACGGTCATTAGAACGGCCATATACGGGCTTTGTAGGATCAGCACCTGTCCATCCTTGGAAGAAGCCGGGAGCGGGGAATATATTGTTTGAGCGTTCATCTCTGTCACTCCCTCTTCGGTGAGTGTCCATGGTACGCGAGTCAAGCAAAACAACGAATGAGGTCGACAACGACCTCACCCTTGCAAACAAGAGTCCTGATGTCGGCCGGGCCCCTCCCATAGCGTTCAGACAGCTTTTCCGGTAAAGGTCCCTCCTTTATCTTCCTCGCCCACGATCCTCACCCTTCGCAGATATGCTTCTCCCTTTGAGCTTGTCCTGAACGGTATCGGTCTCCTAGCTGCCGTCATGGCAGGTGTTGCTCAGGTAGCCCTCCTCCCGACTTGCCGGTTCTGCACGTCGCTCATTCAGCATAGCCCCTCATGAGTCTCATCTTTGGAGATTTCACCCAGCAGTTTGTCTCCTTCGGTTCTGCGGAAGCCGAATTTCTCCGAGACGTCCACAATGCTACCGCACTTCGAGATTTACGGGAAACAGCGGCGAATTTCCGCGGTGCCGCCGCTTCGGACGGCTTATACCTTGTTTACATTGGTAGGTTTCAATACACACCCTCCACACACATGTATTCATGTTGACAAAGGAACCGGAACTCTCGTCTGTACGTTCATATACATGACTATTTGGGTATACACCGGAGAGGTCAACGCCAAACGCATCCGCGAGAAGTACCTCCAAGCCGTACTGCGTCAAGAGATCGCCTACTTTGACGCGGTCGGCGCGGGTAAGATCACAAAGCATATCCAAACAGACACTCGTATGCTCTTTCCACCCCATGCGTTTTCCTACCCCCGCTTCATCTCTCCACAGATCTTGTGCAACAAGGCATATCCGAAAAGGTCGCGATCATCGTCTGCCTCGTCAGTTCCTTCTTTACTAGTTTCATCCTCGCCTACGTTCGCTGCTGGAGACTCGCTCTTGCGATGTCGTCCATCCTTCCTTGCATGATGATCGCCGGTGGTATCATGCACAAGTTCGTGTCAAAATACATACAGTTCGTATCATTTCCCCTCCGCTTCTCGTTGTCTGTCCTCTCATCCGCCCCGCAGGCTTTCCCTAACGCATGTTACCGAGGGCGCTGCGCTCGCGGAAGAAGTCATCTCTTCTATACGCACTGCCCATTCCTTCAGCATCCAAAATGTTCTGACTGGCCTTTACGACGTCCACGTCCGAGCAGCGCGCGTTGTCGATACCAAATCAGCCATATTCAATGGCGTCGGTCTAAGTATCTTTCTCTTCGTCGTGAACGCGGCCTACGCTTTGGGTATGCGCCATGCCTCTTTCTTTTGATGCCGCCTCGGACTGTTGACGCTTGTGGTCCAGCGTTTCAGTTTGGCACCACGCTGATCAACCAAGGCTACGGTGCGCTGCGGGACGTTTGTTTGCGAATCGGTTAGCTGAATCGTCCTCTTCCTTTGCAGCGAACGCAGGCGAGGTCATCAATGTGCTCCTTGCCATCATTTTTGGTTCCTTCTCCCTTGCCACGGTGGCGCTCGAAATGCAAGGTCGCCATTTGATTGCTTGCGGCATGACGTCCCTGTTCACTATGTTATCGTACAGCTGTCACCACTGCTCAAGCTGCCGCCGGAAGCTTATTCGCCGCCATCGAGCGCGTTCCCAACATCGACTCGTCGGATCCTGGTGGACTCAAACCGGATAAGGTTGTTGGTGAGATCGTCCTGGAGGACGTCAAATTCGATTATCCTTCTCGACCGGGCGTACCTGTCATCAGAGGCGCCAACATCACGTTCGCTGCCGGGAAGACTACGGCGTTGGTCGGCGCTTCCGGTTCTGGAAAGTCTACCATCATCTCCCTCGTTGAGCGTTTCTACGACCCCCTGAGCGGTTCTGTCCAGCTGGACGGAGTGGACCTCCACGCGTTGAACGTCAAATGGTTGCGCTCACAGGTCGGCCTCGTATCGCAAGAGCCGGTGCTGTTCGCGACCACGATCAGGGATAATGTCGCGCATGGGCTGATCAACACTTGTCATGAGCGGCTCCCGGAGGAAGAAAAGTTCAGGCTGATCGAAGCGGCGTGCGTCAAGGCGAACGCGGACAGGTTCATCCGCAACCTGCCGGACGGGTACAACACCATCGTCGGCGAACGCGGTGTGCTCCTGTCCGGCGGGCAGAAGCAACGCGTGGCAAT
>JBBPKA010000280.1:0-15726 GCA_038088995.1 Guyanaporus albipodus
CTTCTACCGGTTTCGAGCCCTGATCGATCATGTCTGATTCTAAAGGCCACGATTATCGAACCGGGACCATTCCGAACTGGAATGACGGAAGGGGGACTTCGGACATTACCTGTGCATCCTGCATATGAAGACCCTTCGTTGAAATCGTTCCAGGTTCGGAAGTCGTTCGGGATGACGGAGACGTTCGATGGGGACGTGACGAAAGCAGTGGTGGTGATCAACAAGGTTGCGCAGGTTGAGGATGCACCACTGCGGTTCCCACTACACAAGGAGGTGGTGACGATGTTGAAGGACAAGGCAAAGAGCCTTGCGGAAACAGCGGAGAAATATGAGAGTTGGAATGAAGATCTGTATCATTAACGATTGGCTGTTGATGTCGATTTGCATTCGGTCTGCATGGATGAAACGGAGTAGTTACTATTATTATTGTTCATATAATATATAGCCGCGAGTTTATATGTATCTTCAACTAATAGAAGTTCTGTCTCACATACGGAACAGTGAATGTCGCAGGTGGAGGTAGCAGAGTGGATCATCTTCCGAAAGAACCCCGGAAAATCTTATACGAGGAAAACGTCTGTATGCGCACGCAAATCAGCTTCTACGCCCGTGATTAGTTTTGGGTGAGCCTTGGGGTGTTTCGCTCTGCAGTGAGCCTGCGCGTCCTTTTCTGTCAATGCGTCGCTCTGCATTGCAGGCGTCGGGCTATGTGTGAATTCTCAACGAGCATGTGACCCCATTTTCGTCGATCCTTGGCATGGTGCTCACCAATGAGACGTCCTGTGGCACATGAAAACGATACGTTTCACCCTGATCTGAGATCATCTAGTATTAGCGCACACGACATTTGGTAGATGGGCATTCCTTCCAGTAACACCTTGGTTTAACGTGAAGAAAGAAAGGGTGAAGATCAAGAAGCTACCCGATATACATCAGTTCCCTCGGCTTTGGTACAGGAAATAATCCGTCCTGTACAGCGTGGCGACGGCTGTTGACAGGCTGAGCAGGACATCATTGCAAGTCATGCATCGTGGCATGACTCGGGTAGTATTTATGTCCGTACCACCGACTACTGCATCAGCCAATATTTCGATGACCGAGGGGAATGACAAAACATTGGGAATTTACATCCTCCGTATTCTTTGCGGAGGACCCCCTTCTCGTGCTCACCAATGTGCTGCACATATATGATGGACCCAGTTCGAGAGGATAGCAAACTGGCGAGCGCCAGCGCCAGATGATGCTGTCTTTCCTCTGAGGATGAGTGGAAGAACCTCGACGCGTGGAACATGAAACAGTGTCCAGCAAGCGGACTCAACAAGGTCAGAGCAGAGAGTTCCGGCATCACTGTCAACGGAGTGCCTTTGAACGGCGGAACGATTGTGAGCATTTTTGAATCCAGTGCGTCTCCTGCGATACATTTGACCGGGTAAGAAGAAGGGGTCGTCTTGAAGAGACTGTGACCCAGGTCAAAAAGTGGATCAAGACCGGTCAGATCGAGCAACATAGCAGGGCGTGTCATCTACCTTTCTGAAGATCAAAGTTGATCGTGTTCTTGAGCGGAGAGCCGTCGGCTACAACTCTCCTACCATCTACAGACTAAACGGTGGCGTCATTTCATCGGTCGAAAGGAGAATGTTCGTCAGTTACTCACGGCATGCACCGACACGTAGGAAAATCACATCCGTTCTCGACTAAGCTTCAGGTGTCCTCATACACCGGCAACGCCGTAATGGTGAAGCTAGACACAAAATAGCATCTCGGCAGGACCGACAGAAAAGAGGGTCTGTCCTCACCGGAGGTACGACAGGGACTTGATACAATGGTCCGGAAAAATCTGCACATCATTCTCCGATTCTCTCCTTGCATAGACCCCAGACGGTAACCGAGGCTTACATCCTGAGCATGCCAAGGTTATGCGTGTTGATGCTGAGGTGAGCACGCCGGGTTGCATGACAGGGAAAGAGAAAGAGGTTTTAAACTGTGTCATATGCGGCGGTGGCTGGAGTAGGTAATCATCGTTTTTGACACCCGATCATGGACAATCACTGCCGAGGTAGTTGTTATGCCTTAAGTTCACACTAGGGTAAAAGTTCCCCAATGATCACAAAAGTGATAATATTTTACAACTAGGGTTTTGGAATGTACAAGCTGAGACTATATACTATCTACAATGAGGTATAATGTCACTACATGAGTAAATTGCATGTAACTACATCATAGTCTAGACCTGAACAGAAATAAATGTAATGAGGACTAAGTGATGGTGATTTATGTGAAATGAGTGATGTATGAAAAGAACATAACATTACTCCCTTCTTAGAGTTGTTCATCCCAGATGATGTTTAGCCAAGGACTTGCAGTAATCAAGGAAATCAAGGGAGACCAGGACAGAGGTGGTAGGAATTGGAAGGGGGACATTGTGACAGATTGGACATTGACATAGGGGATCTTCTGTTAGGACAGCCTGATTTTGGGCTAGGATGGTAATGTGAGCACACAGAGCAGTAGGGTTTTGGTGATGAAAAAGCTTAATAGTTTCTTGTGCATGCTTCAGATCCTGTGCCTTGATTCATTTGTGTTTCTTGCAGGGATAACCCTTCCAATGAATGAGATATTCTAATTGATCCTGTTAGACCCAAGAGTCTACAATGTTTTCAATTTCTTGTTCCAGTTGTCCCTGAATCACGTTGGGAATAGGGGGGGAAGTTGTTTGTTGTGAGGGAAATTGTGCAGGGTTGAAGGGAAAGAGTTTGCTTTTGTTGAACACCAGATGTACAGTTCTCCATCCTATAGGCAATTTCAACTTATACACTGCTGATCCAACTTTCTCTTTTACTTCAAATGGACTGTAATATTGGTTATTGAGTTTCTTTGTTGGTCTGTCAGTTTTGATGAATGCAGCATCCACTAATACTTGGTCACCCTTTTTGTATTCTGGATGAGCTTTAGCATTCTTGTCATGGATCTGTTTCATTCTTTCAATGGTTTTTTCTAAGGCTTTCTGTGCAACTGCTTAAATTTCTTTTATTTTCTGCATGAATTGTTCAGTAGACTTGTTCTTTGCCTGGACTCAATGATTGGTTTGAATTGTTGGCTGATATCCATAATTTAAAATGAAAGAAGAAAACTTGGTGGCTTCTAATACTCTTTGGTTTAGTGCAAACTCTGCTATTGCCAATCAATCTGCCCAGTTGGTCTGCCTATGGTTGATATAAATACATAGGTATTGTTCCACTTCTGTGTTCATTTTTTCAGTTTGTCAGTCTGGGAATGGTATGCAGTAGAAGGATTTAAGGAAACATATAGTAATTTAGCTAAGTCTGTCATAAAAGAAGAAACAAATTGGGATCCTTGGTCCAATATGATTTTTTTTGGTGTTCCATGTAATTTAAATATTTGGTCTTTGTAAATACTAGCTACTCTGGCTGACATTATATTATTTGAGACAGGGAATAGATGTGTCATTTTTGTTAGTTTATCTACTACTACTAATATCGCATTGTGTCCATTCAATTCAGGGAGAGGTCCAATAATATCAATTGAAATTACTTCCCAGGGATTTTTGAAGGAAGCATGAGGATGTAGGGGAGTGGTTTGTTCTACTCACTTGACTTTTGTTTGTTGACATGTTGCACATCCATTAATGAACCTTGTGATGTCCTTTTGAATGGTCAGCCAGTAGTAACCATTGTAGAGTAAGGAAAGGGTTCTTTTGATTCCCAAATGGCCAGCAATTGGGTGATCATGGAACTCTTTTAATAGACTTTCTCTTAAGATAGGTAGATTGGGTACATAGATCTTGTCTTTCCATCTGATGAGTCCATCTGTATCTCAAGTCCACAGGGAGGTTTGGTCCTGGAGAGCTTTTTGTACTGAGGGTTCAACTAAATTCAGTGCTCCCTTAATGTTTTCTTCTGTCATTGTTAGTGATTGTCTGATGAAGAATTATTCAGATAAGAGAACCGAATTTGTATTGTCAAATTCTACTCCCTTCTCATAATCTGGCCTCCTAAACAGAGGGTCTATAGGGTTGGTATGTCCCAATCTATGGACAAAGACAAAGTCATACTCTTGTATGTCTTGTTGCCATTGGGCTTGTCATCAAGACAGGTCTTGTGGTTTCCAGAAGAACTCCAGATTCCAGTGGTTGGTTCAAATCTTAAAGGGATGTATACTTCCTAAGAGATAATGCCTCCATTCTTTCAGTGCAAACATGACCCCTAATATTTCCAGGTCACTTGCATGATAATTCCTTTTGGCATCTAAGAGAGAGCAGGAGGTGAAGGTGATTGGTCTTCAGACATTATTTTGTTTTTGGGAGAGTATAGCCCCTACTTCAAATCCTAACCCATTGGTTTCCACTCAATATAGATCTGAATCTGTAGGCAATCCAAGTGAGGTTGCATTTAATAGTGCCTATTTAAGAGTGTTAAAAGCATTTGTACACTCTGGCATCCATGTGAACTCCTTCTCAGAGGTAAGGGCATTGAGAGGGCAGGTGAGAATGGAAAAGTCTTGGATGAATTGGCAATAGAAGTTTAGAAATCCAAGAAATCCTCATAATTGTTTTCAAGTGGTGGGTATCAGCCACTCTTCAATAGCTTGTGTTTTCAGGGGGTCCATTGTGATTTTGTTCTCAAAAATGATCAAACCGAGGTATTCTGTTTCAGTGGCTTCAAAACTGTATTTTTTATATTTCACTGACAGTTTGTTGTCTCACAAAATCTATAAGACCTTCTTGGTGATTTCCTTGTGTTCTTTGAGCTCTTTTGAGTACACCATAATGTCATCCATGTAAACAATTATTTTATTGTCATTTATCAATTGTTTAAATAGATAATTCATATATGTCTGGAAAGTGGCCAGTGAATTTATAAGGCCAAAGAACATGACTAAAGATTCAAACAGCTCTCTGTTAGTCCTAAAGACTGCCTTCCATTTGTCTCCTTCTTTCATCCGAATGTTATTGTATCCCCATTGGATGTTGAGTTTGGTGAAATATTTGGCAGTTTTCAATTTATCCATCAATTCACTTATCAATGGTAAGGGATATCTATTTCAGATGGTTATTGTATTTAATTTGCAGTAATCTTGTACTGGTCTAAGGCTACTGTCTTTTTTCTTTACAAAGAAGAAAGGAGATGTGAATGGGAATTTTGACAGGTGGATCCATCTGGATTGGAGATTTTCTTTGAGGAAGGCATTGAGTTGTTGTTGTTCTGCCAGGAAGAGATCATATGTTTTACAATCAATAGTGTGATCTCCTGGTAATAACTCAATTGTATGGTCCCAAGGACAGTGAGGGGGTAGTTTGTCAAAGGTTTCTTTTGTGAACACATCCTTATAGTCATGAAGATATTCAGGAACCACTTCTTCAAAGGTTTGTTTTTTTTTGGCCATATTGGCCATTGCAGTAATGTCAGTTGCTATGTTTCAATAGTATTGGTCAATGTCAATCCAGAAGATTCAATTGTCATGCTCTTGTTTGTCTTTCTTGTCCACATATCCAATAGAGTGATCATTTTGGCAGATAAATTGAATCTCTGCCATTTTTCAATCTATTTCCAGGTTGTGTAGTTTCAGCCAGTCATGGCCAAGGAATATTTTATTGGTGCCCAGAGTCATCACTGCTAGGGCAATTTGTTCTTTGTGGTTTCCAACAGTGAGATTTCCAACCATAAATTTCTTTATTTTCCTGCTGGTGTTAGGAGATCCATCTGTGTTGTATACTGGGATGGGTCAGGGCAGTGGATGAGTGGGAATTCCTTGTTCCTTGATGAAACTTTGATCTATGCTAGACCTGGTACATCCAGAATCTACTAGGGCAACTACCTCAAAGGATTGTCCATCAGTTGTTTCATATACAACTGGTATTTTGAGGGAAGATAATTCTTTTTGCTCAGATTTATTGACAAACTTAGGTTTTCTTTGTAATTCCCTTAATACCCAAGTTATCTTGTTATTGTCCAAGTCTTTTAATTGTTGAATCAGCAAATCATCTATCTCCCATATTCTACTTCTATGTACAAAGGTTCAGAGTTTTTCATTAATGTCTTTTATCTTCTCTTTGTTTACATTTTGTCAGATTCAATTTATTGACCATGGATCAATAGTGTTCATCCAATTTCATTCTAATTGGATATGTTCCTTTTCAAGAGGGGATTGATCTGCCTTGTTAGGCAACCATATTTTCCTCTTTAGAATTTTGATTGGCTCCCCACCACTCATCACATTGTGGGTCACCTTTCAGATTCCTGTAGAACTAAACTTGTTTTCTCCCCATTTCATAGTTGGTAGTATAGCTACTTCTACTACTTTGAGGTGATGGATTTTTTCAATTATCAACTGAGCAATTTTATCTCCTTTGCACACTTTGAAGGGCTCAGTTTCTTGATTCATTAAGAGGATCATAAGATTCCCTTGATAGTCCAAGTCAATCACCCCAGCTCCTACATGGATGGACTTCTTGACCACCAACCCTAATCTAGGTGTGATCTGTCTATATGCATCTTTTAGGATGGCACATTGGATGTTTGTGTTGATGACTGCTTGGGACAATAGGGTGATTATTTTCTTTTTGGAAGAATATAGATCCAAACCTGCAGCTGATTCAGATCCTCTGGTGGGGAGTTTGGCCCTCTCAAAAGACTGTCAGGTGAATAAATTTTTTATTTCTTTCTTTTCTTTTTTTATATTTTTTTTGGTAGGAGTTATACTTATCTCCCTTTTGGTGATTTTGGACTCTGGATCATTCATACCCTCTTTATTTGTTAACACCAAAAATTTATTGTACAAGGGTACTACTACAGAGAAACTAGCTTGATCCTTAGCTAATTTCTTTTTCCAAAATCCTCTACTTTTTCCTTTAGGGCCCTATTCTCAGCCCATAACTCTTTCATCTGTTTTATGATTGCCTCTAGGATGGTCTTCTTGGTTGCAACTTTGCAAATTTGCTGTCATGGCTTGAAGTGGGTTTTACAAGGCCACAGGGCCCCACATTGTTGGCACATATTGTTTGCTCACACTGCAGATAGGTCCATGGGTGTGCCTTATCCACTGAATGTTCTGACTTGATTTAGATGGACTTTCTTGGGGAGAGAAGAGGAGGAAGAGGCCTTTGGGATGGTATCCCTCAGTCCTGTCAACTCATGATGCTCTTGTTGCAGGGTACTGGAGGAATTTCCCTGTTGGCCTTGGCAAGGTTGGAATTGGGAGAAGTACTCCAACCTGCATTTTTGTTCATTGATCTTGGCCAATATCTGGTCAGCCTTGATCAATGCTTGTTTCCATTTAGCAAATTCTAATTCATCAAGCAAGGCAGAGAAGGTCCACTCAACGTACTCAACAACCTTGTTGTATAGGCCATTGTATATGAGATTCATGAGCATGCGCCCATGGGTCCTTATATCCCAGTTTGCTTCTAGAATAAGATGTTTCATCCACATGAAGAAATCTTCAATGAATTTATTCTTTTGTTGTTGGATAGCCAGCAACTTTTTCTCAGTATGGCAATCCAAGGCTACTGGTTGGAATACCACTGCCAGTTGGTTCTGGAATTGGCAGAGGGTTTCACCTTTTTGGAGTTCTTCCAATACACACAGGTTGGCAAATCTTCCTGCCATATTGTTGCCTTTTATATAAGAGAGGATGATCAAGATTGCCTCTCTATCTGTTAGTTTTCTGTCAAACTTTTGGAAATAGAGTCTGACTTGTCTCTGCCACTGGATGAATCTTTCTTTGTCACTAGTGAAATCTTTTGGTTTTGCAACAATTAATTTCCTGAGAGGTTGTCACATAGCTGACTTGGGAGAGGGGGATCAGGGAGAGGGAGCAAGATAGTTCCTTACTAGAACTGGAAAATGAATGTGGATGTGGCTTGTGGGCCACACAGCAAAGGGGGAGGTGGGATAAGAGGCAGCAGGATGCCAATTGTTTGATTGAGAGTTGACTGTCCTGATCAATCAGAGAGGTGGAAGGGGAGGTGGTGCATATCAAGGCACCTGAGATTGTGGCCCTGCAGCTGAGGGATCATTATGGAATGATCTATACCAGGCCATATATTGAGATATGTATTGCATGTGATCATCATCATCATGCAGTTAAAGGGGAGGAATGGAAGTAGCAGAGGATAAAGAGAAGGCAGTTGAAAGGGCATCTCGGAGTTCATTGAACCCCCAGATATGGGCATTGTTGGGAGTGGATGTGGACATAGTGTGTTCAGATAGAGGTGAAAAGGTGAGGAGAAGGGATTCACATTGTCTAGGGCTACAAGAGTGCACCTAGACTGAATGCAGGAGGTTGGTGGAGAGCAGAGGGTCAGACATGTCAAGGAGGTCCATCTGTGAAGCAAAATCTTGATCTGTGAGAGGTGAAATCAAGGGGGAGGGGAGAGAAGTCAATAGAAAGAAGGAGAAGATGCTGGATTTGAGATGATGGTCAAATGGAAATTCTACATGATATTTACAGTGTGAGGGCTGAATGGTAATCACATGAATCATAAAGGACAGGTATTGTCTCCTCTCAGATATGTTCAGGTTGACATCATCCAGGAACCACTCCTAGTGCACTTTGGGGTATATAGCAACTTTATCCTTATTTAATATGCCAGATGAGTGTATGAATAGTGTGGATATGGAGTGCTAGTCTCTGGGCTTCACATGTCCAATGGTTCTCCCTTAAGCCTGGGATCCAGCTATATACAGCACTTTGAGGATAACTAGGACAGCAGTAGTTCCAGTGAAAAGGAAGGGGGAGTGATGATCACTCACAACACCAAAATGGGCACAAGGGCAAGAATAGAGGGAAAAGATGGGTAGAGTGGTAGAGAGAAGGGTTGGATGAGTAGTTGCAGAATAATATTATGCCTTAAGTTCACACTAGGGTAAAAGTTCCCCAATGATCACAAAAGTAATAATATTCTGCAACTAGGGTTTCAGAATGTACAAGCCGAGACTATATACTACCTACAACAAGGTATGATGTCACTACATGAGTAAATTGCATGTAACTATGTCATAGTCTAGACCTGAATAGAAATGAATGTAATGAGGACTAAGTGATGGTGATTTATGTGAAATGAGTGATGTATGAAAAGAACGTAACAGTAGTACACGCCCAAATGAGCGTCAAAAGGCTGACGAACGACGTAATTTGTTGGCAGGCGTACTTCTGTGTCATTCGTCAGGAATTTCGTTACCCTGTCATAACGCCACT
The DNA here is from genome assembly GCA_038088995.1 of Guyanaporus albipodus. Taxonomy (NCBI): domain Eukaryota; kingdom Fungi; phylum Basidiomycota; class Agaricomycetes; order Boletales; family Boletaceae; genus Guyanaporus; species Guyanaporus albipodus. The sequence continues at coordinate 9,217 of JBBPKA010000280.1, forward strand.
GGATTTCAATGTTGTTGTCAGTGGTGTCATAGACAGTGTGCGATATCGTATTGACGCATCTAAGCGTCCATGCTATGAGCCCAACTTCGATGTATTCCTTGTCGTTTGAGTCGCTTCTGTCTCGATGGCGTCTCACTCGTGGCTCCCTCTCGTTTATTTCGCCCAATCTCCTGAAAACCGGTTTTGATCCAGATCTCCGGTCAATTGTGGAGTGCGAGTCATATGCTGCATCTGGTGATCAATTGACATACATGCAGTCCTCGGCCTGCAATGCCTTGCGCATGGTTATGGCCGCAGAGTTACGATCCCCACAGTAGGACACATCCGAAAACCGCAACATCGTGTGCTTACCATTTCCTTCTATAACCCTCTGTCGATGACCACTCGAGACCCTGCAAAGTGCAGAACTGCGCAATTTAGATATGAGCTTGGTTTGACTGACTCTTGTTTTGACTATATGATATTAGGGTATAGGTACAACCGCACGGGTGCAGTACACGTGAGATGCAGTTGAGGGAGAAGCTCCAAACGCCCGCGTCCAACTATCCTGCTATCCAAGCGATATAAAGATCGTCTTATCATGTCAGCCATTCTGTCGGCACGAGACAGACAAGGAAGACCAAGGCGAAGAACGCAAGTCCGAAAAGGGTGATGATAACAAGCGTAAGAATTGCCGGGAGTCGTGCGCCAAAAACCATAGGAATGGAAGCGAAGACGGCCAGAAAGACCGTGACAGCCATTACCTTTGGAGACGTAAATGTCACGCTTAAGAGGAACAACACCCAGCTCGAAGCGAAGATGAGGAGTGGGAAGTATTTAACCAGTTGCTGTATAGTGGTGAGATGTTTGGAGTGCTGTTCCTGGGCATGAAGTCAAACCCAGCGCACACGCCTTCAATGAGGAAACTCGCCATTGCTACCAAGGTTCTGGAATGGAAGGTGTATAGGGCTATCAATGTGAACGAAATGACCGCTGCAGACAATTGGAATGCGATGACTTTAGGGCTGGAGGAATGACTGGTCAGGAGCCCGAGAGCAGCAATCAACGCTGTTGCCTACGGATGATTAACCCAGGGCGACATGCCACAAAGAAGCACTCACCACAGTGCTTGGATCCATCGGAGGTGAACCATCAGTGGTAAGACTTTCGGTGTCCAACAGAGCCTTGGGGTCTTTGGCCATCACATCCATAGTACTCGATATGTCGTGTGACTGTTGATGATGATCTAACCAGGGGGTGGCGCGCACGGGAAGGGGACTAGAACTGGAGGGAAAAATAAAAGGATATTCTGGTATCGATGCAAATTTATGGGATTCAGGCAGAAAATCTCGCATAGAATCAAGTTCTGCATCCCTAAGTCTTTTTCAGAAACAGGATGCTTGAGGAGATAAGAAAACAACACTCACTCAGACACGTCGACAATGTCTATCTCAGAAGTAAAAGGCACGTCCCGTTGTTGTGGTTTCAAAGTGGACGTGCTAGGAAAAAGACTCTCAGAAGAGGTGGTAGTGCCATGTCCACCGTCGAGTTCTGGGGGGGACGTTGAACGCGGGATATTGCCAAAATAGTCATTCCTAGCAATAGGCTGAATCAAAGGAGGGGATATAAAGATGGGCTGTGATGAGTCGCTTCCTACAGCCAAGTGGGGATTGTCAAAAGACCACGACCACTGTGCCGCAGGACTTTGGTCCCATGCCATTACTACACCCGTGTGAGGCAGCGTCTTACTGCGTTTGCTAGTCTCCTTAGAAGGAATTCCCGAAGGTATGTCGGAAAGCCCTTTCACGGTTTCTGGAATCGCATATGCATTAAAGTGGCGAACCTCTCTACAATAGAGTAGACATATACCATCATCCCTTTCAACAATCTCAACCGCGTTTGAGATTTCGTGGGCTATATAGCAGATGCCATTCATCGTCGGGATGGGAAAGTGAAAGACGACAGATAAGCAAAACTCAAGAAGGCGAGGAGATCGCCCTTTTTCTTCGTTATTTTGAGGCCCTGGTGCATGTTGGATATTAAATATTATTGAGATCCTGTGACACAGGATCCTGATTTGACAAGGAATTGGAATTAATCGAATGTTCCAAGTTGGAGAATAACCCCACAGCCGTAAAATATGTGGCGTTGCTGTAGTACATTTGCCATCCTGTGTGTTAAACGGCATACACCTTGCTGTATAATGTCGCGACCTCTATAAAGAGGGGAGAACAGATCTCTGTTTGAGTAGCGAGACCATCACCTGCACTTGAGCACATACCTCCACCCCAATTCCTTGTCGGCGATGCACAAACACACTTCTCATACAGCGTATTTAGGACTTTGCAATGGGAAAGGAGATCATCTTGTCGGCGACTCTTGCTCACCACCTCTTGAAAAGCATGGCATGATGGAGTCCACAGCCTCCCGCTATCAGAAGCATATTGCATGCCTCGCTAGCGCAGTAAGTTCCCACCTCATATACAAACTCCATCGCTGACCTTTGAATACGACAGCAACTGTTGGTCCTGTGTGTGTGTAACGCCGCGCTGACTTTGCGACAGCAATCCTGGACGGATCAGTACTATCAGCGATCTCTGCACTTGCTGTCTACTTCCAGGATCCTTTGCCTCGTAGGGCTGATGATCCAGGTGGTTTTCCACTGGAGAAGCCCGCGCCACATGCGTGAAGCCCTCGACTTTCCGGTAGGCGCCCTTGGTGTTGGTCAGCCATATCCTCGACGTTGAGCGAACGTTTGCGTTTCGTTCCTACAGGGACCTCGACCCGGAGCCTCGGACGCGCGCGCTACCTTGTTCCTCGCCACCCTGTGGTTTCCGTACGTCCCCTTCGTCCTCTCGGCGTACTGTCTTTGCCAAGGTGAGCATTGTTTTATTTTTTTCCCGTCATGTCGACCTGACGGAGGTGCACAAAGGAATCGTTCAGGCGTTCACGTGACCTGGCACGTCAATGAGGGTCACTTTGGCGTGCCAAATGTTCAACGAAGTGCCAGTTCGCCCAGATTGCTGAATTCCTGTTGGCTTGAAATCGGATCCTATAGGTGTCCTCGGATATTAAATGAAATGTTCGTCCAGATTGCTGAGAATCCCTCCCGGCTCGTCTTTGTTACTGCATATGGTCTTGTCGCCGCGTCATACCGATGCGGCTTTGTACTATGTCGAACGCTCTATATACCGTCTCTGCGGGTTCAGATTGTGTAATATTTTTATACCTGCGTCGTCCGAGTCGCGCTGTCGACTGTGTCGAATACATAATTCCAAATATACTACTTTGAGGCCAAACACTATGATACTAGAAGGCAGAAGAGCCTCTAAGTGGTACCGTCAGCGTATGCCAGAGAAGCCGAGGACCACTACGCAAGCCCGTTGGCAATCAGTACTTCAGTACTCATCAGAAATTGGTCGTGCGTGGTCCGACACGGAGAACGATGAGCACGGCAACGTTCGCCAGCGTAATGGACGATGTGTCATTTGAGTCGACGGATTCGATTTTTGGCCTTGACCAGCCCCAGCGTAGTATGTCAGCAGGACATGATCGATATCAGCAGTGCCTTCTAGCACCGCCTCTCAGGTTCGTGCAGTGATTGATGATGATCGTTGGCATACGGACGGCAAACGGCAAACGGTAAACAGCGTCCCTACCGAGTCGCTACATATGCATATTTGACGGGAGACTAGCAGTGCTAGGCTTCGGTATTTAGGCTGATCACATACCCATAGTACATCGGACGCGGTTTGAAGAACAACCCGAGGGAACCAACAAAGCGAAAGTAAGATCTTAGCGTACACACTGTGGCCCAGTGGGCCTGGGTATATACACGCAGAGCACAGCACGACGAACGAGTACAGAATAAGTTAGTTCTCATCTGAGAAGTTTTGCATCTCCTCGGTTCACTCTAAACTGGCCATTCACCCAACGACGCCGACAGTCAATTCCATCTCCACCTTTTTTTGTTTCTTTGTCTCCATTTCTTTGCCTCCACACAAGATAGGCGACCTTCAAGATATCCTCGGGCGCCACGCCCAGAAATATCGCAAATCCGATCCACGTTTACCCTAACAGGGAAGGTTTCGGAGGCTCAGGTAATCCCCTCTCCGCGAAGTACACCGGAATCGACGGGGAGTGCACCGGCGATCCCCAATCCGAGTCGAGCTGTGCCGGGTTCTCCACCCTTTTAAATGTCCACTCGGAATAGGGTGGCGTGGTTGATCGCGCTTGTTCCTCCTTGTGCTTGTTGTTAATGTGGTGCATCTTTCCAAACGTGCCAGTGTCCACAGTCTGGAAGGTGAGGAGAGCATTGTGGACACTGGGGTGCGTCGCCGGGAGGTGCTCTGGGTGGAGAGCCGCCTGGGCCTGTGTACGACCAAATAGATAAGACCGGACCAGCCGCATAAACTTGTGCGCGGTGACCCCGTCTGGAATGGGACAGCCGCATTGCATGTATGGGACTTGGAACCGCGCCTGAGAACAGATCCGTCGTTAGGCGCGCTCACGAAGTAGACTGGGCAGCCCTCCTACCTGCCATGCACGGCACGTGTATTCGAACGCAGAAGAGAGGCGACTTTCCGTGATGCTCAGTTCACTAGGAGAATAAGGGGATTAAGACATTGATCAAGACAGACATCCCAGAACAAAAGTCGCTCACTGATCCACGTAACGGCCGACATACATCTCACAGTCGATATTGTACCGATTCGCCATGAGCTGGTGTGTATGCCACACCAGGTCGATATCCAACGTGGGAACAAGCATGGAGCCCGGATACACAGTCATCAAGTCTAGAAAGCTGTGCGAGAGGCTTGATCAGGACGTGCAGCATGCAGTAATAGACGTGTTCCTACGCATGGTAGCGCATCACCGAATGCTGCAGAATTTCGCGTTTTTCTTCCCCGCGAAAGGTGCCCGATTTCAGCCAACCTAAATCATCCATTTGCGCAGTAAACCGACACTGACGAAGGACCTATTGCACCGGTCGACATCAAATCAGCACCAGTCGAGGAGGAGGATAGATATCCCTTACAGCGTCGACAAGATTGATGGAAAACGGGCTGCCGCTGTTATACGCACTCAATATCCTCGTCACCCTGATGCCCGATTACGGTTTGCGTCAACAATCAGAAGCATGTATTCCGATCAGCGTACTCACGATGCCGGAGGGCAGTTCCTCAAGGAAGTAGTGATAGCCTCTTTGAGTCGCTCCAACGAATAACCAATCTTCTCCTTGATTTCCTTGACCTGATCAAGCCTGGCGAGCCGTTCACTGATCGTCAACGGACACAATCCTGCAAAGTAAGCAGATCGCATCAGCTGGGTCCTGATGAGCGTCGCATTGCGAGCATCCCGCATGCCCGACGAAGAGAAAAGACTGCCGCTGTATACCACCGGGAGGCTATCAAAAAAAGTTCACATCCACAGCTAAGTCAGCACTTACGCAACAAAGTGTTCCTGTTCGACCTCTTTCTCTGATAAGTCACGCACGAACTTTGCGACCGCAAGGTTATCGTGCGTGATTTTTAGTCTGCACCCGGGAAGTGGGCACATGGCTGAGAATTTGACCTCAGCAAACCCCGTGCCGTCGTCGTTGACGAATACTACCGGGGAATCGTTTATCAAACCACGGCTCCCGATGGCTAGAAATGGAATGTACGCTCACAAGTGTATACTACGGTCCGACACCGTGGACACTCCAATTGCTTAAGCCCGTTCTCCGCCACGGTCATCGCCTCGAACGGGTCGAACGGAGCCCCCGTTTGTTTGTGCCATGCTTCCATTCGATCGTTGCCAGGTTTCTGCAGCACGACCTTGCCGATGTTGATCTATCTCCAAAGGTCCCCCTCAGTTACTAAGCATTTCCCCACCATCAGAACGGAGGAAACGCAAGACCCACCGAGCCAACGACAAACACGTTGAGCATGCGCAACTGTCTCAATATAGCGAGACGTTCACAGTCTTCGGCATACCAGCTGCAAAATCTGAAGTAAGTCTTCCCAGCAGTGCGTCGATAAAGCGGCCGTGACGAATGGTTACCATGGATTGAGCAGATAGGCGTGCCACACCATCCAGACGTCGACGGGCGGAATATGTCCTGTCACAAACTTTTCGAGGGTGACGAATTCCAGGGATTTGACCCACCGCTCGAACCTGGCATGTTCGATAAACCACGCTCAAGTTGGTATGCATTGGCAATCGGCGAGACGAAAGTGGGGACATACCTCTCGACGGCTAAGTGCACGAACCACCGCCAACGGGTGTCTCTGTCCATCCTTGTCGCGTATACGGGTATCCGACGGTCTTTGCAGTCTTCCACGATGATCCTGAGATTGTAGAACGCCCTGAGAAGGCGCAAGTGCCCCTTCACATGCTCCGGGGAGACGAGAGGTCGTTGTAGGTGGTGGGCCCCGACGACGTACGCGGGCTGAGCCCGGGTGGAAGCGTTTCCAGATGCAGCACGGGTCATTCGGCCGAGGATATGATGAAGGCTACTCGAGAACTCGGGAATCGGGAATCGGGAAT
>JBBPKA010000281.1:0-15673 GCA_038088995.1 Guyanaporus albipodus
AACACTTTGAAAACGCTTGGTGCTTCTGCAATTCATCACACCGGTGTCGTGCGGTGGTGCTTGTCAATTTTGCAATGGCGAAGTTTATGAGCTATAAAATTGATCCCACAAGCTCAAATCTTGATGACGTCATCCTCTTGTATCAACAAGCCCTTGAATTACGCCCTCCAGGCCATCGGGATCGACTAGCGACAGTATTACAGCTTGCTCAAACTCTGTTATATCGCTACGAGAGGGAAGGATGTGATGAATCAGTTGCACGCAAGATTGATGAACTGATGGCCGAGCTCCCGGATCTCTCCAGAGATAGTCATGAACGTCGTGCAGCTGATCTCATTGTCGAAACGCTGCATCGATGTAGAATTGTAAATTCCGGAAGCTTAGTTCAACTCAACGACTTGGTCGAGCAGCTGAAGCGTAACGCAACGGTGCCTCCAGATGGCTACTTTGACAGACCGCAACGGTTGGTCAACCTCAGCATTGCACTCTGGGGATACTGCGAGAAACATGGTAAACTCGAGGATCTGGATGACTTGGTGGAGGTAAACAAGCAAGCCTTACGGTTGCTCCCACAAGGTCACCCCGGGAGGCACCCCTTGATAGAGGTTTATGTGGATGCGCTATGGAGACTTTGCGAGATCCATGGTGATTTCAAGTACCTCAATGAATTGGATACGCTCGATGCGGAGGCTTTGGGATCCACGCTGGAGCAGCATTTCGGGCGTGGCGATCATACTGAAAAGGTTTTATCGCCCTTAGACGAGAAACTCTGTGAGTGTCTACCTACTTCTGTATTGTCGTCTAGTTCCTAATCGCTACGGAACTGTAGTAATCAGGTGGACAAGGGTGGTTTTGACTCGGAGTTCGGCACAGGAGGCACTGAGCGCTGCAGTGAAGGTAGACTCTCCTGGGTCTTTCGAATATGGAGGGTGACGCTTTCGTTTAGCTTAAGATTCCGAGATTCCTCGTTTACCGGGTCGTTTGCGAGAGTCTCGAAAGCGTTGGTCACCTTTTGGAAGCGGTTGAATGTTACGGACAAATGCAAAATGATTTGTCGGGGGGAGGGGATATCCATGATGAGCGAACGCAATGGGAACATGGTATGGCATTCCAACGAGGGTGTAGATAGGAATAACCGAAGAATTTACAGACTTTCGGGAACGTTGTGTCCCCAAGTTAGAGAGCCTGGGAGACATCGCAAGGGACTCGAATTTGGACGAAGCGCTTAAAGCTTACTCCGCTGCGTTGTTGCTCAGTCCCTCGAATCCAAGGGCTCTCATAAATAAATGGGCTCTCATAATTCTGACTCGTGGTTCCATGCATAAGGCGTTGGATGCTGCGAGCAAGGTATGTTGCTCGACAATTCAAACCTGGGTATGTGGTGACACCTAGGTTAGTTCAAGGTCCCGAGGTTTCTTGTTTATCTGATCATCTGCGATATTCTCGAGGGAGAAGGTCGTCTTTGGGATGCGATAGAATGTTTCCAAGAAATGCAGAACGAGCTGACAAAGAACACAGAAGATCATGAAGAGCACCGGCATTGGGAATTCGGTAGGGGGTTCCAGTGGCGGCGTATTGGGCGATAACTCAAAAATCATCCCTTAGACTTTCGCGTACGTTGCGTCGAGAAGTTAATCACTCTGGGCGATGCCGCGATTGAATCCTGCAAGCACGACAGCGTTACTGGATGCTTGCACCTTGTTCTCCTGAAGTATAGTAATGAGGTATGGACTGCGTTTCACGTCAGATGAAATGCATTTCATCGTTGAATGCTATTAGATTGTCGAGCTCGACTTGTCATCCCATGTAGGATACAAGGGAAGGCATATTGCCCTCCGCGCCATGGGGCGTCACAAGGAAGCATTTGAAGCATTCAAAATGATGCTATCGAAGCTTCAACAATCAAGTAATCCAGACATTCGTGGTAAGTTATTCCTTCGATATTGTACCCACCAGAAAGTGATATTTGGTTTCAACAGAGCTTTACCATCAATATATCGACCCAACTATGGCGATTAAAAAGGCGGTCAAGGAGGCTACCCGCCACATGCCACATATACTGATTGACACCGAGACGGGTCATCTGTATAACAAAGTAAAACAAAGGGCGGCATTCGAGGAACTCCCGATCTACGACGAGCTGCGGTCCTCAATGACGAGACCGACTGAGCTAGACCAGGCGCGGATTCAGAAGGAAGTCAAGGACTTTTACAAATACGTGATGCTGTCGCACAAATGGCAGCCTTACGAACCGACGCTTCAAATGGTCGAAAAGGGTTCGGTCTATGAGCTACCAGCGTCTACGGAGAACGACAAGGTTCAACAGTTTTGTAGGCTTGGGCGCTCTCTTCGCGTTCGCTGGGCGTGGGCGGACACTTGCTGTGTGAACCAACAAGACAAGAGGGTGCTGGAGGAATCAGTAGTTGCCATGTTCGAGTGGTATCGCGGTTCGTTCGTCACCATCGTGCACCTTCACGGTGTCCCCTCCGAGCTTCAGGAATTCGGTTTACTGTGGAAGAGCATCTGGAACACTCGCGGGTGGACATATCCGGAATACGTTGCTTCCAAGGTTGTTCAGTTCTACACCAAGGATTGGAAGCCGTATCTTGGATTAGACATGTTCAACCACAAGGAGTCCCCTAGAATCCTCGAGGAAATGGAACGGGCAACGAATATCTCCACGGAGAAATTGTCTAGCCTGCAACCCGGGTTTGACATGGCCCGAGAGAAGCTGTATCTGGCTTCGAGGCGTCAAACAAAGTATGAAGAGGATATCGCATATTGCTTGTTCGGTATCTTTGGCGTTTCGCTCCCCATCATGTATGGGGAAGGCGATCAAGCGGTTGGTCGTCTCCTAGAGCATATCCTGACACGTTCCGACAATGCGACACTTCTCGCGTGGACCGGAACTTCGGGTAGTCAATACAGCTACCTCCCTATTGATCTGACGGTTTACGACCAAGTCATTCCACCGCATATTCCACTCCTGATCCCGGAAGCCGACATGGAGAGCATGGTCGCAGGATTGCGGACATCTGTGGATGACCCCCCTATTTCTGTTGCACTGTATGAGCAATTCCACTCTCTTCGCCCATTGTCGATCTCTGCGGGTCGACTGAGGGTTCCTGGGATCATCTTCCCTCTCTCCAACATTGTCGCTCTTCCAGAACCAGATTCCGATACTAGTTTTCTTGTCTATCACGCAACCACGCCAATGATCGGGGACGTAGTGATCACGACCAGGGACGATTTATCTGGGAAGGAAGGATTGATTCTCATTCATCCCTGGATCAGTCCCCTTCTCGACCAGGATTTCTCGCTCGGGGTCCCTTTGTTTGATTCCAGCACCCGCGCATTGCGGCTCATCGTGCGGCTCATGCGGCCGTTTGGTGCGCTGTTACTTGCACCATCGGCCCGTACACAGTACAAACGCGTAGCGACGGACAGTTTGATTATGGTCCAGATTCGCGAGGGCACTCCGTTGACGGAGTTGATGAAGGGGATCAGTACGGTCGACGTACAGTAGATGTGTATCAGGCCGTGCCACTGCGGAGCTCCAACAAGAGTAGTTACGGTGGTTGTGACGATACCCCACATCGAATTACCATAAGCATCTCATAACCCGAAAAATAAATGTGTGGTGGACGTTCGCGTCGTTCGTGAGGTCACGTCGGTTCTGTTTGTCGGGCGCTTGATCTCTCCCTTTTTGGACCAAGATTTGGAGTTTTGCCACATGGTTAGGTCGGATGTCACCCTGTGAGGGTCAAGGTGGCCGCTAGTATGCCGCCGTCCCGCGTTGCGACAGTTGGTCCGATGATTATGATTCGAGATTGCGTCGAAAGAATGGACAACAGGGATCGATACGGTCGACGTACGGCGCAGTACAGTGGTCCCCTCCCTAGAGTCCCACGACGGAATCGAAGAGACCATATCCGTGGTTTCTCAGGGTCACGGTCGATTTGGCAATGGTCGAGTGAAGCCCCGACACCTCGGCAATGTAAAGTCTTGATATGAACGAAGCCGCATGCGGGAGAGTATTGGCAGAGAACGTGTCTCCGAAGAATCTACGTAGCCGGTTTTGGCTGTCCGTTTGTGACTCGCTCACTCATTTTCCGTTGGCTCTGACGGCGAACGGCGCAGTCGCCTCCAATACACACGTTGCTTGTCGACATACAAATTGCACACGTACAGAAAGCGTCAAAAATACTATCGGGATGCTGCTCAATACCTGAACGCCAGAGAGGGAGCCACGGCGGAAGGCGGGGAGGGAGTAGGTGGTACTCTGACCTTTCTGACGCGAGGTGTGGTGGGAACCATCATCTGAATGGCCAAACTTACTACGGCACAGGTACCCAGCAATTGGCCACTCGGTTCATGGACGACGCGATGCGTTGTTTCGGGGTGTTCTCGCAGAAAAATCAGTGAACATTGTCGCGCTGCTCGGCAAAGTTGTCTTCCCTTACCCAGTCAGTGTAGGCCGTCTTGAAACACAGGTGCGTGTTTTTTTTACGCAAGACGGTGTTACCCTCAGCATCTGAAGTTATTTCAGTGATCCTTCAGTTAAACCTGTCGTGCGTTCCGGACCCTCGGATCAGTGTCGGTCTTTGTCTCTGGGCAATGGGTCGCACGGCAAAGGCGAAAGCATCATAACAAAGAAGCTTGAAAGCGGTGTGCATATCCCTCTCACAACGTGTCCTGGGATGACAGCGTTGACTCTTGTATTCAGAACCCCTCCAAGTGGGAGGCGCGACTTTTATTTGGCCCGGAGTCTATCGACTCAAGCAAGGTGGGGAACTGAATGGAATAAGTCAGTGCACAACGGTACTGAGTACGTCGAGAAGGCTTCACTCGTCATCCCTAATGAAGTCGAGGGGGGTGTCATAGTCATCCCCAGCCTACCACATAGCAAACCCTCTCAAATCAATCTCCTTGACGTATTTACCCTTGACAGCAAACGACTGCGCGTTATCATACAAAACCATGACTTCGAGCGTCTTGTTGTAAACATACAGCTATAAGAAGACGGTGAGACCGAAAGCATGATCGAAAGCATGATCGTTCAGAATAATTATCACTCAACTGTTTGACTGCAATCACCATACTGATAGTACATGCCCGTCTCTATGTCGCCTTTCTCAGTCAGTCAGGAACCTGTTCTGAACAAGGCCCCAGAAATCAAAAGTGCCACCGGGACCTTGATAAGCACCACACTCGTCGATACCGGCAGAATCAGACCGGGAGTCCCAGAGGGGCTGATTAGACGCATTAAACTTTGGATATGCGACGAGTTCCATAAGGGGAACCTTGCATAAACGCATCGGAAGGCGAGACGCGGAAGGAGTGACCATATGAACCGACACTGAGTATGATCTTGTTGAGGGGCATACCAGCAGCAGTCCATGCTTTGACCGCCGAGACTGCAAGCCGACCTGATTGGTGGGAACGGTGCACGTGTCGTTCAGGAAAGAGTTGGGTCGTAGTTCATGACGGTATGTAGTCGAAGACCTTGGCGAAGTCGGACATATTCGTGGAATGTTTCTCGGAGGCGTCAAAGAACGGGACGATCGAGGTTGCAGTGGAGAGAGTCTGGCTGGCACCAACAGTGTTCTTACGAAGTTCTTGGAAGAAAGAGAGGAAGTTTTGGGTGTCGCTAGGACTGACCATGTTGCAACCGATGCCTTGCTGGACTGGAAATTCCCAATTGCGGGGGTGAATAGTCGGTTTAGTAGCGAGAATGGCATGCACTGACGTTTTTATGCGCTTCCTGCACAAATTCGAGGAGTACTTAGGGATCGGATCCATTCAAAGACAAACTGTGGACACTTGGGGTCGTTTCACTGGACAGTCAAATTAATCATCAGGTCATGGCTAGATAGCGATCTTATGCAAAAGTGTGGATGATGGTGTTATACTTGTCCCAGCTGACGTCCGAGAGCGGGAATCCTTCTGTGGCACGCCAGCCCGTGTACCAGGTAGCAGCGACAAGGTCCTTTGAGCCACCAGGCACCGCGAGAGACCTGACCTACGGGAGGACTGACAGTGCCAAGGGAGAAAGCACTGCGACAAGCATGGCTGGTTTCTTGGATCAAGTTGGAGAGTGGCAAAAAAACCGAGGAAGCGTGCGATGGCTGTCGATTAAATGGACCCCTACTTATACCCGGCTCCATCGTGTTTTGGTACCTCGTTCATGTCTTCGAAGTGATATATCGTGATGGTGTAGCCGAAGAATCCTCGATATATGTATCACCAAGATGTTTTAGCCTATTATAATCACAATGCTCCTTGGAGAATCGCCACATGTGTTACACCTCTCAATCCCACTAAGGCTGAAATTGCCCCAATGAAACCAAAAGTGATAATATTCTGCAACTAGGGAATTGTACAAGTTACTACCTACAATTATATACTAGAACTACACATGTTATACATGTGACATAGGATGACATGGCATGATGTAGTTGTCCAGACTATGACGTAGGGTCTAGACCTTGAGTGGGGTTTAGATGAAAGAATTGATGAGGGTGTAACATTACCCCCTTTTCATGGCCGGATGTCTCAGATGGTGTGTGACAGTTTTCTGGAATGAGAGGAAATCGGGTGAGGAGAGAATGGAGGTGATTGGAATCAGGGCTGGTTCTTTGCGGCATATTGGACATGAACATGGGATGTCAGTGGTGGTGATTTGATTTGTTTATGCCAGAATGGTAATATATGCCCGTGGGGCATCAGGGTTCTGATGATGGAATTGTTTGATGGCATCAGCCATGTGAACCAACTCTGTCGCTTTTATCCACTCCTGTTCTTCTCAGGGAAATCCTTTCCAGTGCACAAGGTATTTGAGTTGTCCTCTTTTGACTCGTGAGTCAAATACTTGTTCTACCTTGTGTTCCTCTTCTCCATCTATTATGTCTGGCATTAGAGGAGTGATTTGTTGAGTGGTCAACGATGGTTTGTAATACGGGAATATCCAGGATTTGTTGATTACTGGATGAATTCCTTTCCATTGGGGATCCAGTTTAAGTTTATAAGCTCCTTTTCCAATCTTTTTTATTACTTTAAAAGGGCTGTAATACCTGTCATCCAACTTCTTTGTGGGTCGATCGGTTTTAATGTAACTAGTGTCCAATAGGACTAGATTGCCCGGTTGGTATTCAGATCTCGGTTTGGCTCTTTTATTGTGATTCTTTTTCATCTTTTCTGCTGCTCTTTTGATAGCTTCTTCTGCTATCTTCCTTGTTTCTGTCATCCTTGTTACAAACTAATCGGCCAATTCATTTTTCAGCTGTACTCGATGATCCGTTCATATAGTAGATTGATGTCCATAGTTTAAAATAAAAGGAGAAAAACCTGTTGCTTCACTAGTTTGCTGATTTATTGCGAACTCTGCTATTGCTAACCAATCAGTCCAATCCATCTGTCTATAATTTACATATATACGTAGATATTGTTCGATCATTGCATTTATTCTTTCTGTTTGTCCATCGGTTTGAGGGTGGTAGGCTGTGGACGGATTTAATTCTATTCGTAATAAGGAGGAAAGATCTTTCATAAAGGAAGATACAAATTGTGAACCTCTGTCTGATATTATCTTTTTTGGGGTTCTGTGTAATTTGAAAATGTTATCTCGATAGATTTCTGCTACCGCCTTTGAGGTTACATTATTGGTAGTGGGGAAAGTGTGAATCATTTTTGAGAACTTGTCTACTACCACTAAGATCGCGTTGTATCCTTTAGATTCTGGTAGAGGACCTATGATATCGACCGAGATGACTTCCCATGGGTTTTCGGGGGCATTATGAGGATGTAATGGGGTGATTTGTTTGGTCATTTTGGATTTGGTCTGCTGGCAGATCGGGCATCCTTTTATGAATGCTTGGACGTTGTGTCTCATTGTTGGCCAGTAATATGTGTTTTTGAGGAGAGAGTGGGTGCATTTCTCTCCAGGATGTCCTACAATAGGGTGATCATGGAATTGTTGAAGGAGGGTAGTATGAAGGGAAGGGAGGTTGGGTACATATATCTTGTCCTTCCATTCAAGAATTCCTTCTTTATTTACTTTTCACTCGGGTCGCTTTTTCTTCAGAGCCTTTTTAACTCTTGGTTCCACCATGTTTTGTGCATTTTTTATTTTCTGTTCGTTGGTGGATAGAGTCCTTACATGTTCTTTGGCTCTGTTGGTGGGGAAGAGGTGTGCGGGAAGGAGGATTGAGCTGGTATTGTTGAGCTCTACCCCCTTTTCATAATCTGACCTCTGGAACAGAGGATCAATGGGATTGGTTTTTCCAGGCCGATGTATGAACTTGAAGTCATATTCTTGGATATCGCGTTGCCATCAGGCCTGTTGGCAGGACAAGTCTTGTAGCTTATGGAAGAACTCCAAGTTCTTGTGGTCGATCCAGATTTCAAATGGGTGTCTAGCACCAAGGAGATAGTGTTGCCATTCCTTTAACGCGAACATTATGCCTGCCATTTCAAGGTCACTGGCACAGTAGTTCTGTTCAGCATCTAGGAGGGAACGTGATGTGAAGGCAATTAGGTGCCAGACATTGTTTTGTTTCTGGGAGAGTACAGCTCCCAGTTCTATTCCAGATCCATCAGTTTTGACACAATATGGGTCTTCATTGGTGGACATCGCTAGCATGGTGGCAGTGAGCAATGCTTGTTTCAAGTCTTGGAAAGCTTTGGAATGAATAGCCTCCCAGTTGAACTCTTTCTTTTCCAATATAAGGGCATTGAGTGGTTGGATGATAGATGAGAAGTTTTTAACAAACCGTCAGTAGAAATTTAAGAATCCAAGGAATGCTCTCAATTGTTTCCTGGTAGAGGGTTCAGGCCAGGACTCAATTGCTTGAGTTTTTGTAGAATCCATGATGACTTCGTTTTCTGAGACAATAAGTCCCAGATATTCGGTGTGAGTGGTCTTGAAATCACACTTGTCGTGTTTAACCGACAGTTTGTTTTCCCTTAGTATTTGCAACACTTCTCACATGATTTTGTGGTGTTCCTCAAGTTTGGCTGTGTAAATCATTATATTGTCTATGTACATGATTACTTTTCCCTGATTAATTAATTGTCTAAACAGATGATTCATGTATATTTGGAAAGTGGCCAGGGAATTGATCAACCCAAAGAACATCACTAATGGCTCAAAGAGCCTCTTGTTGGTGTGGAAGGCTGCCTTCCATTCATCTCCTTCTTTTATTCGAATATTGTTATACCCCCATCTAATATCAAGCTTAGTGAAGTATTTGGCTTTCTTCAATTTGTCAACCAGCTCGTTGATTAAGGGGAGGGGATACCTGTTTCAGACAGTGATTGAGTTTAACTTTCAGTAATCTTGTACTGGTCTCAATTGTCCATCCTTCTTTTTGACGAAGAAGAAAAGGGAGGCAAATGGGGATTTGGATGGATGAATCCATCTGGAATTTAAATTTTCCTCCAGGAAGAGGTTGAGCTCTTTTTGTTCAACTGGGGAAAGATTGTACATTTTGCAGTCAATAGAATGATCCCTGGGTAGAAGCTCGATTGTGTGGTCCCATGAGCAGTGAGGGGGAAGTTCATCAAACATTTTCTTGGCAAACATGTCCTTGTAGTTGTGATATTCTTTAGGGACCGCTTCCTTGAAGGTTTTCTTTGCCTTGGCTATGTTGGCCGTGGTGGCAATGTCAGTGGAGACATTGCAGTATTCATGTATGTCAATCATGAATATTCTTTTCACTTCATCTTCATTGAGGGAGGTGGAAACTGGCAGTGGTTCATTAGGAAATGAGAGGGTGCCTTGTGACCAATTGATGGTGGAATTGTTTCTTTTCAACCAGTCATGTCCAAGGAATATGGGATTGATTCTGAGGGCCATCACTGCCAGTGAAACTCTTTCATGTCAATTGTCGACAATTAGCTTTATCATGACAAATTCTTTGATATTTCCGGCGGAATTAGGGGTTCCGTTGGCATTGTAGACCAGGATAGATTTGGGGAGTTTGTGGGTTGGGACCCCACTTTCTTTTATGAAGGTCTTGTCAATACTTGACCTGTACATCCCGAATCAATCAGGGTGGTGACGAAGAATTTTTGATGGTCATTGAACTCGATTGTGACATCATGTTCTAAAGAGTTGGATTTCATGGCCTGCCTCCTATCCATATGAGTCAGTTTCCATTGGAGCTCTTGAAGCGTAAGCTGAGCCAGCTCCAATTCTGTTGACTTCAAGTGAATTAGCAGGGTATTGTCCACCTCTTCTTGCCTTGTATGGTGAATGAACTCTCACAAAAGCTCTTTGGCTCACTTTGGTGATTGTTCATTTACCTGTCTTTGGATCCAACTTATGGACCAGGGATCGACCATGTTCACCCAGTTTCGCCTATTCATGACTTTAAGCTTACTTTTGGGTGGAGAGGTACCTTCAATGGATTTCCTCCCAAGGAGAATGTCCAATGAATTGTCTTCTCTCTTCAGGATCATTCGGGGTCTGATATCAACCATCTGGATTCCTGTTGATCCGAACCCTTGGTCCGCTCTTTTCGTGGTAGGTAATTCCACTACCTCCACTACTTCAAGACAATGGATTTTTTCTATTACTAATTGGACAACCTTGTCACCCATGTGCACCTTAAATGGCTTGGTGCCTTGGTTAATCAGGAGAATCATCAGATCCCCTTGATAGTCGGAGTCAATGACTCCCGCTCCAACATATATTTTATTTTTTACTGCCAGACTACTCCTTGGGGTGATCCGACCATAAGCATTCTTGGGGATGGCACATTGTATATTAGTATTAACTACAGCCTGTGCCTGGGCCAGGATCTCTTTATCTTTGGATGCATAGAGGTCCAAGCCTGCAGCTGACTTGGACCCTTGGATAGGGAGTTTTGCGGTTTTGGAGGTTCTCCGCATGGGCAATGTCTACACTGGTCCCTCAACTAGGGTGGTGGTGATATCACTCTCTTTTGATTCACTCATAGTGTCAACTGAGAGAACATCATATTTGTTTTTTGGTATATTACAGGAGTTGGACCTCTTTTTATTCCTCAACTCCTTCTGTTTCCTTTTTATCTCTTTTTTTAACTTATCCGCCTTCTTCTCCAAAAGCAAGGCCTTCAACATATAATTTTCAGCTTGAAGCTTTCTCAGCTGCTTCAAGGCCAATGCAATTCTGAGGTCTGCGTTTTCTTCTTTGAGAGCCTTCAGCTCTTGTTGTGCTTTTTCGATCACCCCAGGGGCAATCTGTTCTTTTGCCTTAGATATTTGTTTCTTTGGCAATCTTTTCCCTTTTGGATATCTGGGGAGGGGAGGAGGAGATTGGGATGGAGATGGGAGTCATACCTGGACCATTAGCATCAGGGTCTTAACTGCATCCATATCCCAATCATTATATATGGGGGAAGAGGTGGGAGATTGGTCGTCTAAAGATCAATCATAGTGAATTTTTGGAGAGTGTCACCTTATTGCGGAAAGATCCGCTTCTGCGACTATTGTTTTCCAATTCCTGTACTTGGGACTGGCGGTAGCGAGGGAAGTAAAGCGAGGAATAAGGGAGGCAGGTGATGAAGTCATCACTGCCATAGGGGAGGGAGTTTGTCAAGAAGGGAGAGGTGGAAAATCCTCATTAGAGAGAACCATAGATACAATCACCCAGATTGGCTGCGGTGCGGCGATTACAAGAGGAGAGATTCTTGTTTTGAATCCATGCTTGAAAATAGAAGGGGCATGGATCTTCAGAGATGGTTTGGGTATGGGGGTATGGACAGGGGGCCTAGAAGTTGGCCCCACTGCCATGATTCAATGGCACATTGTATCTGGCTACAGAAGCTCACAGGTATCAAAGGCAGAAATATGATGTAGGAGGGTGCTTGTCTTTGGGAAGCTCTGTGAATCAAAACCTTGATCCACGGGAGCTGAGAACAAAAGGGAAGGGGAGAGAAGTTAGAAATAAGGAAGGGAGAGAAGTCAATGATGGGACGATGGTCGAGTAGATTATCTGCGTGACATTTACAGTGCAAGGGCTGACTGGTAATCATATGAACCATGAAGGATGGATATCATCTCCTCCCAGATATGCTCAGGTCAATGTTATCTAGGAACCACCCCTAGTGCACTATGGGGAATAGCAACATTATCCTTGTTTATGACACTGGACGAGTGTATGAATAGTGTGGATCTAGAGTGCTAGTTCCTGAGCTTCGTGCACTCAACAGATCTCCCTTAAGCCTGGGATCCAGCTATTCACAGCGCTTTGAGGTAGGAAGACTGATGCGTCATATGCACCAGCCTAGAGAGGGATGGAGATGTGGTTGCTCATACACCTAAGCAGAATATGAGGGCAAGATAAAAGAGGAAGGTGGGTAGAGTGGTTCAGGGGGAAGTGGTGTAGTTGCAGAATAATGTTATGCCTCTCAATCCCACTAAGGCTGAAATTGCCCCAATGAAATCAAAAGTGATAATATTCTGCAACTAGGAAATTGTACAAGTTACTACCTACAATTATATACTAGAACTACACGTGTTATACATGTGACGTAGGATGATGTGGCATGACGTAGTTGTCCAGACTATGACATAGGGTCTAGACCTTGAGTGGGGTTTAGATGAAAGAATTGATGAGGGCGTAACAACATGTCGGAAGGCTTTCCCAAGTGTTGAATGCGGCGCGCCGTGCGGAATACCGCATGACGTGCAACCCCACTCGACCGAACAGTAGCATGGTATATAAGTAGGAATTGTAGTACAGGGGACAGTAACGAGTGCCACGAGCCTACAGAAGTCGCCGTTGTCATCCCATTCTTCTCGTCTGATCTCTGCCCGACTCGCCACTTCATCATCTACATCGTGCTTCACTTCGTTCTCACACGCCGACGACTACAGGCCATCCTGACATCCAGAGAACGTCTCAACACCGAGCAAACGCATAACTACATGGGAGTTTCCAGCTTCAAGAGTACAGCTATTGTGGCTTTCTCACTATCAAACACCGTGGTGGATCTGGCCAGACATGGGGAGTGCAGTTGAGTAGAACAAGGTTCTCTCTCTGAATCATCAATAACTTGATTAGACATTAAACCTGCTGCACTCGACCCACTCTTGTACCTCAAAAACTTGAAATCTCGTGCTGACCAGTCATTGGGGAGGGTTGCACTGTGCGGGCGTTCCGTAACTAACTCGAACCAGTCAATCGAGGCATGGATTCGCCACCTCGGGGAGAACTCTTGCGGAGGTAATACAAGTGAGAGACTTTTACAAGTATCTATTGGAGTGGCACTGCAGGGTCTCTCAGACCATTTTATTTTGGACGCAAAATTAATCTGGAAGACCGTGTGAACGAGAAGAAAGTGCTGCCGGCAAGCTGGTGGCGACTAACACTAACTCGGGGCCCACCACTCTGACTGTCTCAATGTGCGACTCCTTGCAAGATGGATACGCAAAGCACCTGAAGCACCCTGGATACGGATATCCTCTCCGTATGCCTGAGCCCATGAACCTACTCCCACAACAATACCAAGAATCTGGACTCGAGATCGGGGACGTTGGTATTGTTGACGATGACGGCCAGTTCGATGTCCTTTTTAGCATTTGCAAACAGAGCGACCATCCTCTCCATGACCGTCGCGGAGTGCCAGAGAACTTCCAGCCTGTTGAATGTGGGGACGTCAAGTCAAATGAAGGCGCGGTATCCGGGCCTATCTCGCTCTGTTCTCATGGCATAGAACAGGTTCTCCAACTCGAGAGCTTGCGGTACTTTTCTATGCAACAGACAGTATGCCGCTTTTTTCTCACAGCATCGCAACAGGCCAGTTAAATATGAGTTCAAGACATCTGCCCCTTCTGGTGCTGTTCTCATACTGCCCGACGGCGCTACATCCATATCACTCTTATCAACAGACCAGTTCCGTGAAGTGGCAGTAAAAAATGCACACCACTGGTGCACGTTCACCAACAAGTTCTATGGCAGCGAGTATCGTCACCGTTCCCTCTACTTGATCACTGGCGTATACAAGGCTTCCTCCTGGTCTCTCGGCTCATTCAACCATATTAGGGTTTCTACAGGAGGGATTCTCGCCAAAAGGGATGACAGGAACCCTAGTATCTACACTCTGGAGTCCTCGTTTCTTGGTGACTGGCGCCGTTGTCCCACGAGGGAAGTTAGTGGGGTTGTCAACCAAACTGTTTTCATAACTGGGTTCAGGATCACTATCCGCAGTTGGTTACCAGATCCAGTTGTGGAGAAGATCACAAGACCAGACAATGTCTGGTCCATGTTAGTTTACCAGATCATGGCTTGCCTTAGACGTTTGCGTGGTTCCCTGCGTGGACAAAAACAGCTTTCAACTATGGGTAAGGTGAACAGACAGTGTTTGTGAGCCACCTGATGAAGTTCTATTATTACAAACAGGCATAAAGGACGGGTCGAGATTATCCCAGGTTGGTCTCTCAAATGTGTTTATCCAACTTCTAACTGTTGACTTGTTTATCAGCCAGCCCATCCCTCCGACATTATTAGTTACGTTATTTTTAAAGAGGTTTGTCTGAATATGCTGTACCACATCAAATTTCTCACCGGATCGACTAGAATCCAGAGGCTAAGATTGCTATTACACATGATAACCAATGGATGGATATGATGAAGGTGTGATTTATTGTTACATATTTATCTTTTTCTTGTCCAACTTGCCTATCAGGAGGGGATGGGGCATGAAGATCTTCGTGATGAATTGCGACTCAAAGAATTCCTAACAAAACACTATACCATCTCTGTTGGCTCGGAGAGCAGAACAAGTAAATTCTCAGTTGTTGTCGTAGTTCATCAATGCTGATTTTTCCTTAGCTGTGGTACTTCTACAACAAGAAAGGTGTGTTTTTGTTTTTTTTTAGGTATTGATATTGTGGCTCATTTAATACTCCAGTGAATGTGATATGCCCACAGTTCCGGTTGACGCACTTTCTGAACCTGACTCAGTGGTGTCTGAGTCTCCTGTTTCTGGCTGCAAGGAATTGCCCCCACCCGAGTCACCCCCACCCAGCCCTCAATTGAAGATCTTGCCGCCCGTTGTACCCGATTCCATGTCTTTGCTTCCTCCTGCACCATCAGTTGACGATCCACAGAGAGTCATTACATGCATGTAGCCATTCTTCCGCATTTCTCAAAGGGTCTGATGATCATCTTGCAGACATCCGTGTCGAGAATATCCGCTGTGGAGGCAAGCGAATTCCTGCCGGATTTTATGTTCTGGTCGAGTTCGGTGACATTCGACGAAGAACCCAGAGCAAGTCTACACATTTGAATGATAGTTGTATAGAATGGGACGATGAGATTTTACTGTGAATTCTTCATCTCCCTTACAGGTTGTACATTGGTGTTGAATTTCTCCAGGCCCTCTGAAACGTTCAATATCGCCCGATTCATAGTCTATGCTTCATTCGAACTTGATCCAATATTGGGAAATGGAGAGACTCTATATACAGCAGAAGTCCATGCAAAGGAGCTGGTTCATGGCACACATTGTGAGCGAGCTGTCTCGAGCATGACAGGATCTCATATCTGATGCAGTGATTATGCTATCCTCCGGAGAATCTGGGACCGTGGCACACGCACCTTCACTACTCATTACCTTGGGACAATGGTATTCCGACTATCTTTCTGTAACCTCAAGTGGAGGTGATAATAATGTAATTCCGCCCA
>JBBPKA010000282.1:0-15507 GCA_038088995.1 Guyanaporus albipodus
CAATAGAATATGATCCAGTTATCTATTCCTATCCTAATGTACTTTTAAGCTCCACTTTGGAGTTCTAATTTAATAGTATATAAGATGGTCAAACTGGAGGCATCCCTCTCTAGTCTTGTACTTCTTGAAGTTTTTCCACTTCCTATTGGATAATCTCCACTGTCTGAAGGTACAGTAGTAGATTTCCTGGACACTTAGACTTAGGTTGTGCTTACTTTAGTGCCACCAGCCTATTGTTTTATTATATATGATTGATATTGCCTTTAAAGTCTAGCAAGATTCAAATAATAAGTTGGTTGTTTTACTTATGTTGCTGTTTTATTGTCCATTTCTTTTAATTGACTGATTAGCTAGTTATCAATTTCACTGATCCTGCTTGGATAAATATAGGTGAAATGGCCAACTTACTATTTGAATCTTACTAAACTCCAAGAGCAATATCAGTTGAGTACTATATAAGACAATAGGCAGGGGCACTGAAGTAAGCATCAACCTAAGTCCAGATGTTCAGAGAATCTGCCACTATATCTCTAGATAGTGGACATTGTCCAATAGAAAATGAAAGAAACTCTAAAAAGAACAAAACTAAGAGGGATGTCCCTAATTTGGCCCTTTATATACTATTTCATTGGAACTCCAAAGTAGAGCTTTAATATATATTAGAGTAGGTAATAGACAACTGGATCATATCCTATTGGTTGAAGATAACCAATCTAATCCTTGTGCATGATGTAAAATAAGAGCAACTTATGCTATTGGTTTAACACAGCAGGGCTATGGGTTGTTGACTGGGCAATAACTTAGTGCTGTGCTGTGGTGAGTCACTATCTCAAGATAAGGATTGTGCTGAGATTGAGGATATAACATCATAAATAAGTAATAAAAGATAAGAGTCTAGATTATTGGCTATGTTGATGAATCTAGACTGTAATATTATAGTAATGTCATGGGTTTGGGTGTGTCCATCATGTGACTTGTCATATGATCTGTGAAGACTCAAGTTGAAGAAAATAAGAAGAAGAATAAGAGAAAAATAATAGAAAAGTAAGAATAAAATAAAGGAGATACATAGCATTTGTAACAGAAGGTTAGTAGGTGTTTTTGAGTTCTACTATTGTCCCCATTCTTGATTCTTTGCTTTATCCATCTTATGAACCATGGATCAATTGTATTTAGCCAGTTTTATTTTGATTGTCTGGCTTGTCTTGGAAGTTCTTGAGGAGTGCTGGCTCAATCAAAGGGGGCTTCCTTCATTCAGGATTTCTTCAAGATCCTATACTGCTCCCCACTGCACTTCATATTGCAGGTTACAGCTCAGACCTCTATTGATCCAAACTTGTTTTCTTCTTGTTTAGTTTCTAGAAGTATATCTACTTTCTTTACTTCTACATGGTAAATATTTTCAATTATTAACTGGATGATTTTGTTACCCTCTGTAATTTTATATGCCTCAGTTTCTTGGTTTATGAGAAGTACCATTAGATCCCCTCTGTAGTTGGAGTCTACTATCCCTACTTCTATGTAGATCTACTTTTTTACTGCTAGACCACTTTGTGAGGCAATTCAACTATATACATTTTCTAGAATTGTATACTGTATGTTTGTATTTACTACTGCTTGGGAGAGTGGTGGCATTTCTTTTCCTTTGGAGGTAAACAAGTCTAATTCTGTCACTTTCTTACTTCCCCTAATTGGTAATTTGGCTTTTGGGAATGATTTTTTTACCAATAGTATGTAACTTGATTCACTTTTAGAGTTACTTGCATGTTCAATTTCAAGCACATTATACTTATTGAACAATACATATGTATCAAGACTAGACCAACTTTTATCTAATCTCTTTTGACAAAATCCTTAAATTTGGCATTAAGGACCCTATTTTCAGCTTTTATCTTCTCAAGCTGCTTCATCATTGTCTCTAGGGAAATTCCTTGTGTTATGATTTTGTGGACTTGCTGCCATGGTTTGAAATGTATTTTGTAGGGCCATGCTTTTTCACAGCATTTGCAAATACCCTTGGCTCAGGCTGCATTTATATTTATAAAAACACCTTGGCTTCCATATATGCTGGACTAACTATCATATGGAGCTTGAGAGGAAGAGAAGTTTTTTGGAGTGATATTTCTTATTTCCATCTGCTTTTGACATTTTTATTGGAGGATATTGAAGAAATTTCTCTTTTTGAACTTCTGGAGATAGAATTAGGAAAAGTATCCTGCCTCTTGCTTGTGGTTATTAATTTCTGCTAGGATATAATCAGCCTTGGTCAGAATGAACTCCCACACTGAGAAAGATATGTCATCAAGAAGGGTGGAAGTTGCTCACTCAATATATTTGATGACTTTGTTGCAGATGCTATTGTGCATAATATTTACAAGCATATATCTATGGGTCCTTGTGTATCAGTTTGCTTCCAGGATGAGATATTTCATTTGGATGAAGAAGTTCTCAACTATCTTTACCTTTCCTTGTTTGATTGCCAAGAATTTCTTCTCAATGTAATGGTCTAGTGCCACTAGTTGGAACACATGGATAAGACATTGCTGAAATTGTTGTAACATCTTGACTTGATCTAGATACTTGATAGAGTACAAGTCAGCAAATCAACCTGCTATATTATTGCCCTTTATATATAAGAGGATGATCAAGATCACCTCCTAATCAAATGGTCACTAGTCAAAGCCTTGTAAATAGAGGCAAATCTGCCTCTGTCAAGATATGAATTTGTCTTTATCCTCAATAAAGTTATTGGAGCATGTGACTATTGACTTCCCTAATGGCCACTGCTCAGCTGGTTTAGGAGATTGTTTTCATGAGAGAAGAAATGCCTTGTGAGGCTATGATGAAAGTATTAGGATATAGGCTGGCCATATAGTGAAAAGGGATTGTGGATAAGATTGGACTAGATGCCAATTCTTAGCCTTGAATGCTCCTATTGAGCAAAGAGGTGGAAGTGGAAGTGGTCTCTATTATAGTGATTGTGGTTGTGGTCCAGCTACAGATGAATCAGCCCAGTGGTTATAATACCAGGCAATATATTGGTTGATAAACTGGATATGAATATTGTCATCAGCATCAAAATCTTTTTGGAAGGGGGTGAAGATGATGGAAAAGGAGGATTCTATGAATGCAGTGGAGGATTCTTTGGTTTGGATCCAGAGGGCAGCATCTTGTTCTAATGATATGTTTTAGAAGAATAGAAAGTAAAAATAGATATAGATGATAGAAATATGAGCTTTTGTGGTGGCTCTTTATAAATCGAAATCTTGATCTGTGAGAGGTGAAAGTATGTAGAAGGATGGAAGATATCAAAACCTAACACTAAGATTTGGCTACTAGCCTCCTCATATTTTTACTAGGCAAGTTTTTTTGTTATGCTTAGTTTTATCTCCAACAGATGTAAAGGGCTACTTTCTGGGGCCATGTGCCAGATGCAGAAACAAGCTTTTCAAAAGATTAATTGAGATGGATAATAACCTCAGCAAAGTGATTTGGTTGTGAAAGAAAGAAAAGTCAAAGATGAAAATATGCCTGGTGTACTTGAATAGGCAGAGTTGTAGGAATATCT
Organism: Guyanaporus albipodus; assembly: GCA_038088995.1. Lineage (NCBI taxonomy): Eukaryota > Fungi > Basidiomycota > Agaricomycetes > Boletales > Boletaceae > Guyanaporus > Guyanaporus albipodus. The sequence continues at coordinate 3,569 of JBBPKA010000282.1, forward strand.
GCATAATGTTTATAGCACTAGAACTGACTGGTAATCATATAAACCACAAGGAGCAGGTATTGTCCCCCTTCAAATATGCTTAGGCTTACAACATCTAAGAATACTCCTAGTGCACTATAAAGAATAGTAATTTTATCCTTATTTATGATGCTGGATGAATATATAAATGCAATTGATCTAGGATTGTAGTTCCTGGCATTCACATAGCCAATGGTTCTCTCTTAGCCCTGGGATTTGGATGTACACAGCAAGTAAGACAATTCAAGCAGCAATAACCTGAGCAAGAGAAAGAACAGGTGATAGATCACACTTGATACCAAAATGGACAAATGGACAAGATAGTAGTATGGTGGATTAAAAGGTAAGAGTAGGAAGAAGGGTTGGAAAGAGTAGTTGCAGAATAATGTTATACCTTAAGTTCACACTAGAATAGAAATTCTCCAATAATTACAAAAGTGATAATATTCTACAACTAGAAAATCATATCATATAGGCTTTGGTTATATACTTGATGTCACTACATATGGAAAATGCATGTAACTATATTGGTATTTGTTGTGCCTTAATTGTTGTGAACACTATGTATCTCCTTTATTTTATTTCTATTTTTTTATTATTTTTCCTTTACTCACCTCTTCATTTTCTTTAACTCAAGTCTCTACAGGTCACATGACTTACACAGCCACATCACATGCCAAGTCATATGATGGAAACACCCAGACCCATGATGTCATCAATGACATCACAAGCCTAGATTTATCAACACAACTAATAATCTAGATTTTTATCTTTTATCATTTATCTATGACATCATATCTTTAATCCTGGTGCAACCCTTATCTCAAGATAGTGACTCATCAAAGCACAGCACTGAGTCATTGTTCAGTCAACAACCCACAACCCTGCTTTGTCAAGGACACAAGTTACTCTTATTTTGCACTATGTGCAAGGGTTAGGTTAGTTATCTCCAACCAATAGGATATGATCCAGTTATATCTTACCTATCATAATGTACTTTTAAGCTCTATTTCAGAGTTCTAATTGAATAGTATATAAGGCAGCCAAACTGGAGGCATCCCTCCTAGTCTTGTCCTTCTTGAAGTTTCTTTCACTTCCTATTGGATAATTCCTACTGTTTGGAGATATAGTGATAGATTCCCTAGATACCTGTACTCAGGCTGATGCTTACTTCAGCACCCCCTGCCTATTATCTTATCAGCAAATGATTGATATTGCCTTTGAAGTCTAGCAAAATTCAAATAGTAAGTTGGTCATTTCATTAAATTTACACTAGGGTAGAAATTCCCCAATGATCACAAAAATGATAATATTCTACAACTAGGGAATTGTATCATATAAGCTCTGATTATATACTCTACACCTCAAGGCATGACATCACTATATATGGAAAATATATGTAGCTATGTTAGTATTCTAGAATATTCTGGACTCAGAGAAAGAAGTGGATTATGAAAAAGGAAAGTATGGACATAACATTATTCCTTTTTCAGAGTCAACCATCCCAGATGACAAAACTTCAGGAATTCTCAAAATATAAGAAAGTTAGGGGAAACTAGAACAAAAATGATTGAATTGGAGAAAGACATATTTCTAGATATAGGGCAAGTGCAGAGAGGGTCTGAGTCTATTATGTAGGTGTGTGTGGGTATGATGATGTAAGCATGAGGAGCAGTGGGATTTTTGTGATGAAATTCTTTTATTGCATCTACAACATAATGTAATTCTAATGCCTTAATCTATTTTTGCTTTTCTTGTGGAAAACTCTTTTAATGGATAAGATATTCCAATTGATTGTATTTAACTTGGGAGTCAACCACATATTTCACTTCTTGTTCTTCATTCCTATCAATTATATCTGAAGACAATGGAATTTATTTTTGAGAGGAAAACTCTCCTTTGATAAACAGAAAAAGTTTGCTCTCATTGAAAATCAGATGGATCAATTGCCAGTTTGGATCTAATTTGAGTTTATAAGTTCTGTTCCTGATTTGTTTTATTATTAGAAAGGGGTTATAATATTTGTCATCCAATTTTTTAGTTGATCAATCCATTTTAATAAAGAAAGTGTCAACTAGTATGAGATCTCTAGGTTTAAATCCGGATTTCTGTTGGGTGTGTTTGTCATGACTTTCCTTCAGTCATTGTATAGCTTTTTTCAGGTTTTATTCCACCTATTTTCATATCTTATTCATTCTTATTATAAACTATTCTGCCAATTTGTTTTTGACTCTTATATAATGATCAGTATGGATAGTTGGTTGGTGTTTATAGTTTAGAATGAATAAGGAGTATTCTATGGCTTTAGATGTCCTTTGGTTCAGTGCAAACTCTACAATTGGAAGCCAATCTGCCTAGTCATTTTATCTATGATTTACATAAATACATAGACATTGTTCTACTATCATGTTCATTCTTTCTGTTTGTTCATCTATTTGTGGATAATATATAGTGGATGGATTTAGTTTTATACTAAATAAGCAGGAGAGATCATTTATGAAAGAAAAAACAAACTGTGATTTTTTGTCTGATATATATTTTTTTGATGTACTATGTAATTTAAATATATTGTTTTTATATATTTTAGCTACTACAGCTGATGTTATATTGTTTGAGATGGAAAAAGCATGGATTATCTTTGAGAATTTATCTACTACTATAAGAATGGCATTATGTTTTTTTGATTTGGGAAGTGGTCCAATAATATCTATAGTAATGACTTTCCAAGAAGCTTCAGAAGCATCATGTGGATATAATGGAGTTTTTTGTTACATATTCTTTTTATTTTTGTTTTTTGACATATACTATATCCTTTTACAAATATTTCTATATCTTTTCTTAAACTTGGCCAATAATAAGAATTTCTAAAAAGAAAAACTGTACTTTTTATTCCTGGATGTCCCACAATCAGGTAATTGTAGAACTGTTGCAGTGTTTCTTCTGATAGCTTCAGGAGTTCTAGTATATATATCTTGTCCTTTCAAATTATAAGTCCTTGTTTGTCCTTCAACCATTATGGATGTTCTTCTTTTAGCCATTGTTCTATTTTTGGTTTGATCATATTGAGAACTTCTTTTATTTTTTCTTCAGTAGTAATAAGGGATCAAATGATGTGTGGTTGAAAGAATCATTCAGGTAGAAGAGTTGAGCTGGTATTGTTAAGCTCTATCTTCTTTTCATAATCTGGCCTCTAGAATAGAGAGTCTACTGGATTGGTACAGCTTGGTTGATGTATGAATGTAAAGCCATACTCCTATATATTCCTTTGCCATCTGGATTGTCTTTTGGATAGATTTTGGAGTTTGTGCAAGAATTCAAGGTTGTGGTGGTTGGTCCAAATCTTGAATGAGTAAATGGCACTAAGTAGATACTGTCACCACTCTTTTAATATAAATATAACCCCTAACATTTCCAGGTCACTCATATGGTAATTTCTTTCTACTTTGAGTAGTGACCTTGAAGCAAATGTGATTGGTCACCAAATTTCACTTTGTCTCTGGAATATGACTATATCTAGCCTAAGATCAGACCCATCTGTTTCTATCCAGTAAAGGGCATTGTTGATTGATATGACTAGCTTCATGACATTATTAAAGGCTTGTTTAAGTTTGTTGAAAGCCTTTGTATAATTATCATCTCAGGTGAAGTTGCACTTTTCTAACATTAGTGCATTCAAGAGTTTGGAATAGATGGTAAAATCCTAGATGAACCTTTAGTAGAAGTTTAGAAATCTAAGGAATTCATGCAATTGTTTTTGAATGAAAGAGATAGGCCACTTGAGGACTGCTTTTATTTCAGGAGGTCCATGGCAATATTGTTTTCAGAGACAATTAGTCCAAGATACTCAGTCTTGATCTATTCAAACTCACATTTTTCATATTGAAGAGATAGTTTATTTTCCCTTATTATTTGCAGGACTTTCTCTATGACATCTTGGTGTTCTTCCAGCATTTTTGTGTAGATTATAATATCATTCATGTATACCATTATAATACCACTATTAATCAGGATATAGAACAGATGATTTATATATATCTGAAAGGTGACAGGGGAATTAGTGAGTCCAAAGAACATCACTAGTGGTTCAAAAAGACCTTTATTTGTTCTAAAGGCCATTTTCCATTTGTCTCCTTTTTTCATTCTGATGTTGTTGTATCCCCATCATATATTAAGTTTGGTAAAATATTTGATATTCTTTAATTTATCTATCAATTTTCCAGTTAGGGGTAGCAGGTACTGATTCTGAATGGTTATGGCATTTAACTTTTGGTAGTCCTATACTAGTTTTAATCTTCTATTTTTTTTCTTTACAAAGAAGAAGAGAGAGATGAACAGTGATTTGGATGGTCTGATTCATCTGCTTAATAGATTTTCTTCCAGGAAGAAATTGAGTTCTTTTTATTTCTAAGAGGACAGGTTGTAAGTTTTGCAGTTGATTGTATGATCTTCTGATACTAGCTCAATTATGTGGTCCCATAATCTATAAGGAAGCAATTGTCAAATGTTTCCTTGGAAAATATATCCTTATATTCATGATAATATTCAGGAATGACCTTCTAAAAGGTTTTCTTTTCTTTGGATAGATTGGCTTTTTGATTATTAACTGGATGATTTTGTCACCCTTTGTGATTTTGTATGTCTTAGTTTCTTGGTTTATAAGGAGTACCATGAGATCTCCTTGGTAGTCAGAGTCTACTATACCTGCTCCTATATGAATTTGCTTTTTTACTACTAATCTACTTTGTGAGGCAATTCAATCATATGCATCTTCTAAAATCATGCACTATATATTGGTATTTACCACTGCTTTTCCAAGCAGTGGTATTTCTTTTTATTTAAAGGTGAACAAGTCTAATTCCATTGCTTTTTTACTTCTCCTTTTTGGTAGTTTTGCTTTTGAAAATGATTTTTTACTAGCAGTATGCAACTTAGTTCATTCTCAGGATCTTTTGTATATTCAATATTCAATAAATTAAATCTGTTAAATGATGCTATATTTGAGAGACTAGATTGATCTTTCTGTTCTAATCTCTTTTGCAAAAATCCTCCATTTTGGCTTTACGGGTCCAATTTTTAGCTCTTATTTCCTCAAGCTGCTTCATCATTGCCTCCAGGGTGGTTTTTATATGGTGATTTTGTGAACTTGCTGCCATAGTTTGAAGTGTACCTTGTAGAGCCATGGGTTGTCATAGCACCTGCAAATGCCCTTAGTCTAGGCTGCATCTATGTCCATGGGGATATCTTGGCCTCTGTACATACTATACTAACTGCTGTACAGAGCTTGAAGGGAAGAGGAGGAGGAGAAGGAGTTTTTGGAGGTAGTATCCCTTGTTTTTATCTACTTCCAATATTCTTATCAGAGGATACTGGAAGGATTTTCCTTTTGAAACTCTTGGGAATGAAATTGAAAAAACTATTCTACCCCATATTTTCAATTGTTAATTTCTACCAAGACTTGATTGGCTTTGATCAAAGCAGATTTCTATATGAAAAATTATATGTTATTGAGGAGTGTGGAAGTCATTTGCTTAATATATTCAATGATCTTGTTGTGAATGCTGTCATGCATTAAATTCATGAGCATGTACCTGTGAGTCCTTGTGTTCCAGTTTGCTTTTAGGACTAGATGTTTCATACATATGAAGAAGTCCTCAATTGTCTCTATTTTTCCTTGCTTAATTACCAATAGCTTTTTCTTGGCATGACAATCTAGAGCCACCAGTTGAAACATATGAACCAAGCATTGCTGAAATTACTATAGGGTCTTGGCTTGATCTAGGTATTTCATGGAGTATAGATTAGCAAATCAGCCTACTGCATTATTGCCCTTTATATATAAGAGGATGATCAGGATCATCTTCCAATTGGACAGTTGCTGGTCAAAGCCTTATAAGTAGAGGCTGATCTGCCTCTACCATAATATAAATTTTTTTTGTTCCTGGTAAAGTTATTGGAGCATGCAACTATTGATTTTCCTAGCAGCACCACTTAACCAGTTCAGGAAAATGTTCTTGTGAGGGGAGAAATATCCTATGAGGCTATGATGATAGAATCAGGATGTAGACTGGCTATGTAGCAAATGGAAATTGTAGGCAAGATTGGGCTAGGTGCCAGTTCTTGGCCTGAGATGCTCCTATGAAATAAAGGGGTAGTAATAGGAATGGTTTCTATTTTAATGGCTGTGGTTGTGGACCAGCCACTGAGAGATTGACCCAGTGATTACAATACTAGACTGCATATTGATTGATGAATTGAACATGAATATTGTCCTTAGTATTGAAATCTTTTTGAGAGGGGGTGGAAATGGTGAAAAGAGATAATTTAGTGGATGATAAAGATTCTCCAGTCTGGGTCCAGAGAGCAGCATCTTGTTTGGTGGACATTGTTATATAAAGTAGATGGTGAAAATGAAGATGAGTGGTAGAAAAGTGAGCCTTTGTAGTGGCTCTCTATGAATCAAATTCTTGATTCATGAGAGGTGAAAAAATGTAAGGGAAGGGAAAAGATGCTAAAACCTAATACTAAGATTTGGCTATTAGCCTCCTCATGTTTTTATTTAGCAAGTCTCTATGTCACACTCAGTTTTACCCCCAACAGATGTGCAGGGCTACTTTCTGGAGTTATACACTGGATGTGAAGATAAGGTTTTCAAAAGCTAATTGAAGTGGATAACAACCTAGACAAAGTACTTCAGTTGAAAAAGGAAGAGATGCTAGATATGGAAATATGCCTAGTATACTTGGATGAGTAGAGTTGTAGGAGTATCTGCATGATGTTTATAGCATTAGGGTTAATCAGTAATTATGCAAACTACAAGAGACAGGTATTATTTCCCTCCAGATACACTTAGACTTACAATATCTAAAAATGTCCCTAGTGAACTATAGGGAACAGCACCTTTATCCTTATTTATAATGCTAGAAAAGTGTATAAATGCAATTGATCTAGAGTTGCAATCTCTGACATTCATATAATCAATGATTCTCCCTTAATTCTGGAATCTAGATGTACATAGCAGTAAGGACAACTTGAGCAGCAGTAGTCTAAGCAAAAGGAAGGTGAATGGGTAAATCACACTCAACATCAAAATGGATGAGTGGATAAGATAGTAGTATGGTGGGTTAAAAGTGAAGAGGTAGAAAAAAGGATTGAGAAGGTAGTTGCAGGATAATGTTGCATTTTAAATTCACACCAGGATAGAAATTCCTCAATGATCACAAAAATGATAATATTTTGCAACTAGAAAATCATATCATACAAGCTCTGGTTATATACTCTATATCTCAAGGCATAACATTACTATATGCAAAAAATACATATAGCTATGTTAGTATTCTAGAGTATTCTGGACTCAGAGAAAGGAGTGGGTTATGAAAAAGGAAGATATGGGCATAACAGTATTCTAAAGTGTTCTGGGCTTGACAAACAAGTGGATCATAAAAAAGAAAGATATGGACATGACAATCTTTTGCAATCTAGGAATATCTTAGGATCATATGCAATGCTTCTTTGTTAAGAGTAGTGGATTGGTTTGTTGCAGTGGTACAAATAAGAACTTGAGATAGGATCTACTATGTTTTTCCTCTCAAATATAAAACAATCAACTTACTATTTGGATCTTACTAGATTCTAAAGGGCAATATCAATCAAGTACTGATAAGACAATAGGCAGGTGATGCTAAAGTATGCATTAACATAAGCCCAGGTGTCCAGCAAATCTGCCACTATACCTCCAAACAATAGAGATTATCCAATAGAAAATGGGAGAAACTCCAAGAAGAATAAGACTAGAGGGAATATCTTCAATTTGACCACCTTATATACTATTCAATTAGATCTCTAAAGCAGAGCTTTAATGTACATTAGGGTAGGTAATAGATAACTGGATCATATTCTATTGGTCAGAGATAACTAATCTAATCCTTGCATATAATGCAAGATAAAAGTAACTTGTATCATTAGTTTGACAAAGCAGGGCTGTGGGTTGCTGACTGAGCAATGACTCAGTGCTGTGCTTTGATGAGTCACTATCTTGAGATAAGGGTTGTATTGGGGTTGGAGGTATGATGTTATAGATAAGTGATAAGAGATAAGAGTCTAGATTGTTGGCTGTGTTAATGGATCTAGATTATGATGTTATAGTGACATCATGGATCTGGATGTGTCCATCATGTGACCTATGGGGACTAGAGTTAAAGAGAATAAAGAAAGGAGTAAAAAAAAAATGATAGAAAAATAAGAATAAAATAAGGGAGATATGTAGTGTTCATAATACTATCTCCTTTCTAAGGATTGACTTCCAGGTGATTGAAAGGAAGTATTGACTGTTCAGGGATTGGTTTTCCACAATGGCAGAAAATGTTGAAAAATTGTGCTTCAGTTATATAAAGTTTTTAAGGTACACTTGATTGTGATTTGTGGAACTTTGCTACTGCATCTGGTGCATCTTTAAGATTAGCAGCTGGTTCCCATGTGTGTTCATTGTCTTCATATCCTTTTCAATGAATGAGGTATTCAAGGCATCTATTCTTGAATCTTGAATCAACAATAAATTTAACTTCATATTGTTCTTTATGATTTTCTGTAACCAGAACCAGTCCAGATTTGAATGTGGATTGGCCTGTGAGGCATTTTTTGTATGGTCTGATGTGCAATACATTTACAACTGGATAAATATTCATTGATGAAGAAAGGTGGAGCTTGTAGGCATTGGTTTCCTTAGTGTCAATGATGTTATATGGTCTAATCTATTATTCTGTTAATTTGTGTGATGCATGAGGTAATTTTAGATTTTCTATTGAAAACCAGACTTTATCACCAATGGCATATTGTGGTGCTGTTGAGCAGTATTTGTCTGCTTGGACTTTCATTTAGTTTTGTGCTGTTACCAAATTTTGTTTGACTTGTTTAACTGTGTTCTTGATTTTTTTAACAAAGTCATCAGCAGTAAATGCTTTTGACTGATGTTGTTCAAATCCAAGTCAAGGTGTGTAGGAACATGTAACATCAAAAGGTGCCTTCTGTGTTGAAGTTTGCCTTTTTGAATTGTATGAAAATTGTACAATCAATAACCATTTAATTCATTCATGTTGTTTTTCTGATGTGAAGATATGAAGGTATTGTTGAAGGTTACAATTCATTCATTTAGTTTGTCCATCTGTTTGTGAATGAAAGACTGTGGAGAGCTTTGGCATGATTCTTAGCCTTTTGCATAAATCTTTCATAATGTATGATATGAATTGTGGTCTGTGATCTGAGATTATTATTTAGGAAAGGCCATGGATTTTCCAAATGTGTGTTAGATAAAGTTTTGCTGTTTCTAATATGGTGATTTTTTTGTTGCATGGAACAAATTCTGTTTCTTTTGAAAATCTGTCAACCATGACCAAGATGGAGTTATATCCATTAAATATTGGTGAATCTGTGATGAAGTCAGTAGAGATGTCCTGCCATGGTCCATCAAGTATTGGAAGTGGTTAAAGTTTTCCTGATGTTGCAAGATTTGAGTCTTTGAATCATACATAGTGATCATAGTGTGAAATGTAATCTTTCACAAATATGGATAGGTATGGCCATATATATGATCATTGGATCAATTTAGTGTTTTGTTATATTCTGAATATCCTATAATCAGAGTATCATAATGTAATTAGAGGATTTCCATTTTAAGATCATGATCATCTAGTATAATAAGTTTATTATTGTTGTATTGTGGTTTTTCTATTTGTGACTTCTTGAAAGACAAATGTATCATCTGCATTGATCTGAACTTTTTGATCATGGAATCAAAGATAATTTGGATCTCTTGATTATCTTGATCTATTCCATCAGTGTAGTCTTCTCTGAATAAAGTATCTGCTTTTATCATTTGAGTGCCTACTTTATGGATTCATTTGAGATTGAATCTTGATAGGTATTGGGCCCATCATGCTTGTCTTTGGTTTATATTTTAATATTGCATAAACCATTCAAGGTTTGTATGATTATTCCAGATTTAAAATTCTTGATGTACTCCTTTGAGGTAATGTTGCCATTATTCTAATGCTCTGATGACACTAAGTATTTCTTTATTTGCTATAGGGTAGTTGTGCTCTGCAGGGTTAAAGGAGTAGGATAAGTAAGTGACTGGATGCCATTTGCCACTTATTTGAATAGAGATTTATAAGTGGTCTTGCAAGTTTGGAATATCTGTTGATAAATCTTTAGTAGAAATTGGCTAATCTGAGGAAGCTTCTAATAGCTTTGATGGAGGAAGGTGTTGGCCATTCAAGAATAGCTTTTACTTTTGTATCATCCATCTTTATTCCATTTTCATTTATGATCATTTTAAGAAATTCAACTTCTTTGATTTAGAAGATTCACTTTTCAAATTTGACAAAGAGGTTGTTGTCTAGAAGTTTGAAAACTTGAAGAACTACTTTGTTGTGTTCTTTAGCATCATTAGTTTTCATAAAGATTATGAGGTTGTCCATATAGATGACAACTATTGTGCCCATGTCTGCAAATATTTCATTTATCATGGTTTGGAATATTGCTGGAGAGTTGTAGAGTCCAAAGAACATTATGAGTGGTTCATAGGATCTTTTGTGGCATGTGAAAGCAGCTTTTCATTCATTGCCTTCCTTAATATGCATGTTATTGTATCTCCAACATAGATCTATTTTTGTAAAAAGCTTTGTGCCTTGAAGCTTGTAAACAAGTTGTGAGATAAGGGGAAATGGATAGTTGTTCTTAATGGTATGTTTGTTAAGGTAACAATAGTCTTGCACCATTGTTTTTTGTCCATCTTTCTTTGGGACAAAGAATACTGGTGATGTTTGAGGGGATTTGCTGGATCTGATATATCCCTTTCACAATTGATTATCAATGAAGTCTATAACTTCTTGTTGTTTGTCAGGAGAGAGTGGAATGATTTGATCTTTCTTTGGTTTAAAAGAATCTTTAAGATCTATTGCATGGTCCCATGGTTTTCCAAAAGGTATGCATTCTAATTCTTTCTTTGAGAAGATATGGAGATACTTGTGATATTCTTTTGGAACAAGTTCTTCCACTGGAGTTTTCTTTGGCTTGGGAGAGTCTTCTTTCTTGAAAGCATAAGTATGTCAAATTGAATCTCATTCTTCTGATTCAATTTGACATATAAATAAGATTTTATCATTCAATATGTTACAGCCTATTGGGCACCTTGACAATTTGACTGTTCCAGTTGTCCAATCAATTTCTAGATTGTGGCATTTAAGCCATGTGTAATCAAGGATGAGTTGGTGTTTTCCTAAGTCAATGATTTTGGCAGTGACATATTCACAATATCCTTGATAGTTTATGAGGATTTCTGTTATATGGGTGATGTTTCCAGTAGAGTTTGGAGTTCTATCTATATTGTAGACTTTTATAGGTTTTGGGAGCTGTTTAAGAGATAGTTGGATTTTCTTGGTCCATGTTCAATCAACAAATGTGGTGTTGGCTCCACTATCTAGTAGTGCAGATGCTTTGACAAATCAACAATGAAATTTAAGGGGAGCAATTTGGATAGCCATAATAATATTTTGTTTTGAGAAGGATCTGATCTTGAAATCTTCTGAGGATGATGTGCATGAGTTAATTCCTGTGGATCCAAATTTTGTCTACTCCTTTCATTGTTGGTAGCTTAGCTACTTCAACTATTTCAAAGGAGTGTATTTTTTCTATAATGAGTTGTGTAATGTGATCACCTGGGTTTACCTTAAATGTTTCTATTCCTTGATTGATTAACAGAACCATGAGGTTTTCTTGATAATCAGAGTCTAACTCTTGCACCAGTGTGGATTCTAGATTTGATGGCCAGTCCACTTCTAGAAGTGATTCTTTCATAGGCATCTAAAGGTATTGCCACTTGAATATTAGTATTGATAACAGCTTGCTATCCTGGTAATATATCTTTA
>JBBPKA010000283.1:0-15457 GCA_038088995.1 Guyanaporus albipodus
TGAGCCATCGCAGCGAGCCATTGTTGTACAAGTGTCCGAGTGTGGCAAATTCGTCGAGAGAGAGATCAGCAGGACAGTCTGCTTGGGCAGCGAGGATGTCGTTAGACGTGTGGAAGGGAAAAAAAACTCTATCCCGATGTATAGAATGTGCGAAGATCTGCGTTACCGGGCCAAAGTTTTCGAGATACTTCCTGGCTGACTGCCATCTTGAGATATATCCTTGACGACGGACGACATAATACAATGACGTGTCACTTGGCATTTCAAGGCAGAACTGAATTGTGCGCGGTGGACCTCGTGCGAGGTATGGCTGTAATGCCACAGACAGAAGCGGATGGCCCTCCTTCTCCTCCTTCTCTTCAAGGATGTCGAAAATGTGAAAAACACGTGCCAGAGCAGAACGCCAGACGCGGACATAAGAAGGGCACTGCAATTCAAACACGACTACTTTTGCATGTAATGCCGAGGTGGGCATACTCCTAGCGAGGCCAGTAGCCGGGTCCGCCGTGTCTCGTTCAATCCGCACTCTGAGCTCTTGAAGCTCTGGTGACTGCTCGTAGTATCGGATGGGGAAACTGTCCTCAGTGAACTCGTCCGACAGTAGTGACCAGCCCGGGCGGGATCGAGAATGCCGCACAGAAAGGTACTGGTATACATGCGAAAGACGATGGAAGTTTGTTGTCTTGCGGAGGTACAACGATTCAAGGAAGGCAAGGGGAAGTTCGGGGGAATAGTCGGCGAGCAGTGGAATCTCTTCTACGACCAACTTGTCAAGTGTGACAAAGAGCTCGATTACAGTCAATGATCTGATGGATAGACGCTCCGGACCCTCCACTCGACGTTCATCAAAAATGTATTCAGCCAGGTACTTATCCATCAAGATGTCAAGTTGGGTGCATGCATCGTTCACGTCCGTGATGCAGGCAGCCCAATCATCGATATCTTCCTCGACCGATCGCTCGACATCATAGAAAGTCACATTGGGATCAGCACGAAACGCCTCATTGAAAAATGAGCCATCAGAAGATAAAAAGTCCTCGATGGTACCACGGCGACGGTGGTTGGGATGAAAGGAGTTATTAACAGACTCGGGGGTAGGACCGGCAAGGACATTGCGGATGTATTCGCTGCTGTGCGGGAGTGAGAGCTTCGTGTCTCTGGCGAGTTCGTGTTCAGAAGGATTCCTAAAAAGGGACGGAATGGCATCTGGTTGCTCCCGTCTATTATCAAGAATGTCCCCAAGACGGGTACACGTCTTCCGCGCGAGTTCGGAGAGCCACTCAGGGATATGATGGTCAAGCCTCCCCAGACGCTGGCCAATGCTGGATGACATCAAATGTAGTAGATCGCTACGAAGCTGTGTGTTGTTTTCATCCCTTGCAAGAGTGCACATAAAAAACAGGATGAATTGCTTGTAGGAAACCAGTGGGAGAGAGCGGTGTACAATGATTTGGATGGCGACCCTGATGAGAAGCCAAAGAGGGGAGCGATGCCAATACCACCTGCCCTTGACGCCATGATGCACCCGTTTAGTAATCTGATGAAGATCATCAATGGGACTACGATTGGAATGGTCAGCAGCGAGTGCGGTGACGGGAGAATCATCATGAGCGCGACGGATGTCTTGCAAGGTGCACTGAACGAGCATGTGGGCATACTGCAAATCAGATGGATGTGGGAGATTTTCCGACCGGGTATCGTAGGAGTATGTCATCAATTTGATTAGCTTGGATTGGAAGTCACTCTTGTCAAATACAGTGTTGAGGATCTGAACTGCCGATCGAGGGTATGAGCATGTCAGAGGCTCCGGGGTTTTCTTGACAGCATCTTCACTGGGGGACGTCTCGAATGTCTCACACAAGGTGGATTCTTCGCGCCTCGTAAAGATAACCCCTACATTATGATCTCGGATGAAAAAAGTAAGAACATCTAGAAATCATCAGCATGGACCAACGGAAAGCACGACAACATACCTCCGGTTTGCATTTTCCCCAGCCGGGATTCGATGAAGTCTCGCTTCCCTGACCCAACGGTAGCTTGGAAATTATCCAACATCCTCACGATGTGATGCCACTGGGCCTTCTCGGATGCCTCACAGATGCGGGCTTCGAAAGCGTGAGCAGCACTGCATACAGCGCGAGCGAGTGAATAATCTTTTTGCGAGTGACACTGGTTTTTCTCGGGATGCTTGGGAGAAAAGAAAACATGGGTAACAGCATATTCCAATGATGTAGGAGTATGGAAGAATGTGGGTGAAAAGGTTTGAATATCGGGGTCAGAGGTTGGAGGGGAAGTCGACATGGTGGTTCTAGGGCAAGGTGCGGCTGTACCGCGGCGCAGACATTGTACAGTCGATCTGACTAAGCGGGACTCGTAGGACTTAGACCGTGTACCAGAAGCGTTTTTTTTGTGTAAAAAATACAATGAGCTACGAAGCTCAGAAAAGCAGCTAAACTGTCAGGATGGAGCAACTCAGGCCATGAAGCATCCGCAGAACCATACTGTACTGCATGTGATCTAGAGTGCCAAACTATAGCGGGCTTACAGGGGGACCGGATACAACGGCGACGCATCCATGAGAATGATATCGGAAAAGACCAAGCTCGATCCGTCGGCATCGCCCGCTGTGCTGCTGAACCGGACTACATTGTCTCCGGGGTCCCACTGTACCACTGTCCCCTGTGATTCATCGTACGAACCCTCTCCTTCAAATGACGTCCACGACCGACGGCCATATCCTACTCAACGTGTCATCATTATCATCAAAAAGAGAAGGAGGACAAGGAAGGACGCACTCGAGCAACGCCACCAACGACTGGATCACCGCCCACACGAACGGACCCAACCTGACCGCACGATCCAAGTCAATCCCCCAACCTCGCCAAAAGAAACATGCACGCACGTGGACACGTAAAATCCCCAGCGCGATACACCCCCACGATCACGCACGCGAGCACGGTCGCGCCGGTGACGGCGCTCAAGAGGCTCGTCGCGAGGAACGCGAGGAGGACGAGGAGGGCGAACGTCAGGCGGGAGCGGCGCGTGTTGGGGCGGTGGGGTTTGGGCCAGTCGGCGGTGGAGGCAGCGGCGTGGTGGGGGTGAGGTGGGTTTTGGGACTCGGACTGCGAACGAGCGTGCCCATGTCCCTGCGAGGACGACAACGAGTGGGCGTGTGCGTGACGACTCTCGAGGATGTTGATCTGGATTGGATCCTCTTCTCTGATGGGCGGAAAGAGAAAGTTGCAAAAGGCGTATGTGCCCGCGACAAAGTTGAACGGGAGGTGAGACACGAGCGTCCAGTAGAGTGTGAACCGAAAAATGTCTGTTATGGTCGTCACATCGTCGATTGTAGAGGAGGGGACGACGTACCGTCGAGTTCGGTGAGATAGTACCTGCCTAGACGAAATGGCGAGCTGGTAAAGCCGAGTTCGATGGCAGGGGCGTACTGCGATGGCCACGAAAAGTCTGAAAGTTAGTCGTATTCCGATTGAGGATGACAAGTAGACACGCGAGATCGATTACGTTAGATGAAAAGAAAAAGAAATTCAAGAGACATATTCGCCTATCTTTTTTTCATCCGTCGACCATCATCTCTCCTGGTTCGGGTTCCTCCTCCTCCTCGAGTAATGACGATGTGAAGCCAGAATTGGGCGTCCCGTATCCATCTGTGTCCTCGTCCAGACGCAGCTCGCTCAACGAGTTGCGCATCGACATCTCACCGCTAAGACGTACGCCGTCAGGAGACGCATATGCTGATGGTGTGGACGGGATCGAGAGGGGAGTGTCGACTCGTGCTGGTGTCGATGGCGAAGACGACAACCCAGATATGAACTGCCAGAATGATATCGTAGCATCAAACAGCTCTTCTTCGGGTGCGGACTGCTGCGCACGCTGAACCCCGATGACGCGCAGTCGTTCCACTCAACTGATGACTGATTAGCGTGCGAGACATGACGGGAGAGGGGGACGACGTACGCGTCTACACGATCGAGACTTTCTTTGATGACGCCAGTGACGCCCCGCATCATATCGAGGCTCTCGGTTGCAAGGGTGAGGGTGTGTTGCGCTGCATGTGTGGCTGCACTGGCAGTAGGACGGGCGACGGGTGTGCGGGACGAGGCGAGGGGAGAGGATGCGCGAGAGGATGCCGGTGTAGTTGATAGGGAGCGATCGGGACCACCAGCGACGTGCTCTTCGCGATAACGACCAGTTCAGCGGGCCGCGGATGAGCCTATGGTACGTTCTGGGACGGAGGCGGTCGCCGTGGCCTATCTTTGTGAAAGATGGAGGATGAAACCTCGGACCCGGGCGCGTGCGGGTTCAGAGAGGGCTACTAGCATACTTGCTGACGACGTCTTTGCGAATCATGGAGGATCCAGATGTGAGTGGCCGATACGCAAGTGTCTTCGTCGGTGGCGTCTACGACAAATGACTGGAGAAAGTCGATGAATCGGCAGAGGATGAGGATCTGGGCGTCGATCTGTGTCGTCGCGTACTGCATGTCGGGCATGAGCGAGGCAAGGATGGTAAGGGGTAGTGGAACACACTTGGAGCCATTGGAGGCAATACTTGAGTCGTCGCATGCTTTCTTCGCTGAATGTGGCCCCGATACCGCTGGCCTCGAGCAGGACGGTCTGCCAGCGACTTCGGGGTACAGCTTGACGGTCCGTGTTTGGGTCCGGTTGGGACTGGGACTGTGAAGTGGGGCTGTGGCTTTCGGCGAGCTGGTTGACGTCGAGAGGGAGCCTATCAATGACGGGACGAGACATGTTCTTGACGGAGGACTCGACGATCTCTGCGCCATACCGGTAGCTGCAGTGCCACCGATGTCACACGAGTCACCGCGCACGCCCAAATGATTCTATCCACGAGTTCTCTAGTGCGTTGCGCGCGCTGTATCGACGTTCCCTTCTGGGCCATCTATCCCCGCCTCTCTTTTAGATTTACGACAACCGTTCCTCGTATATGCACATACATCTGTATAGTATGATCAATCACCACTACCACCACTACCACCACTGCCCCCATCCTCGGTACTCGCCGTGCCCGATTGCGCTCTACGACCCCACTCACGAAGATGGCCATGATTGGAGATCAGGATCGCGATCGCGCGCGCATGTATAGGAATCACGGTGTCCCTCGCCCTGGGCTGTGGTCAAGCGTCACAGTTCGATCCGTCCGAGCTATAGAAGGGCACGCGACATTGAGAGAAAGTCATTGTAGGAACTACACGAATCCCGTGGAGAGGATTGCAGGGTGGCACGTGGCGATTGTACCCCATGAATACCAGGCAGTGACTCGGCGCACCGGCCCGGACTACGACTGCGCTGTGCAAAACGAACGAGCAAAGGGTTCTGGCACGCCTGGGTGGGGTGGCCCGAACTCGGAAGGCCTGCTGGCTGCTGCGGTGACACTCCTGGTAGGCTACTTGCTACTGGCACTCTCAGGCTCTGGCCATCGACGGCATGCGATTCATATCTGCTGCACTAGGGCACAGTCGCAAGTCGGGGAAAGACGGACTCGGTCGGACTGCTTGGAAGTGTGGGAGAGCAGGACACCGGCTCGCCGTCGGAACGGCGCGCGCGCGATGCGGCTGGGCGAGGGGGACGGGACGGGATGGGACGATGCATGCGATCTCCATCTTTCGTATGTTCATGCGAGATTCGGACCACCAGGCTGGTCCCTGCTGCAATGGTTGGCTCGACCCTGACATGACCGCGTTCTCTCTGGCCGCTCTTCATCTTGATCTATCGCCGTCTTCTGACCTCTGGGGACAAAGCAAGGTTTGGAAGGAGACGGTGTGCCGTTTTACCCCTTTCCTTTCTTTGTGGTGACCCTGTCGGGCGACGCGGGGTCAACGGCCAAAACCGCCTCGGATGAGCCGCCAACAATCGTTCGTTCATGCACCGTCGACGACAATCCCAAAGAACAGACGCACTGCGCACCACACGCCATCACACGAGCAAACGAATGGCTCCACTTTCATTGATATATCACTGGCATTCACGCGAAACTCGGACGCGTTTGGACCCTGAGGTGACATGGCTTCCTCACTCCCCTCCTTCCTCCCACCATGCCATATGTGTTTTGCCATTGTGAACTCTCCTGATCACAATCGCGACACGAGCCAGGTGTACACGTACCTTCTCCCCGTGATAGGACCAGCTACCGTGCTCCGAACTTGACACATTTTGGAGGCAACAAGGCAATGCTAGAAAGACGGCACCGCGCTCACCCTCTAGCACGCACTGCGCACCAACGAAGCCGCATCAGGTACGCACCGCACACCTAGAAAAAGACAATGGAAGTGGTGGGACACGTCACCTGGACCAGTTGGGGTCTTGGATGCCGGTTGCAACCCTGAGGATGTCACACCGTCACCTCGGTCGTGCACGCCCAATGGTTTTGCTGTGCGTGTCTAGATGCAAGTCCGTGCCGCATTGAGAGGTCCATCTGTCGGGCCTCAGGCCTCAGCAAGCAAGGTACATGTATTGGTATGCATCCACGGCACACACGTACGCACCACCCCATCACGTCACCCAGGTCCCACCCTCCCTGCAGTCTCTTGGGGCACCGTGAACTCTAAGGGGACCACTCTCCACTCGCCAGATGGTATGGTATGGTATGGCGTGTATGTGCATACGTACCTTAATACGGACGACGCGCACGAGCCCATCGTCGTTAGGCCCGCCAAGCGTGCCTGCGTCTTCGTTTAGATTCCAATTGCGACGCACATAGGGCCCCCTGGGCCTGCATGTCTCCGTCAACCCCGTCGTTCGCTGTTCGGCAGTGCCAAGATTGACCACCCTTGCCCTGCCCTACCAGTGCTCACTCTGCCCTCACTCCACCAGGGCTGAGTTTGGATCTCCGTGCCGATATTATACATCGACGCTCACCGCCTTGTTCCCACCATACTTGAAAAGCCAAAAGAAAAAAAGGGGTGGCGATGGCGAGCGCTGAACCGGGCATGACTGCCTTTGTTTCTGGAGCTGTCGTTCCCGCCTCCGCACGTCCGTCGGACGGACCTGACTCCTCGGGAGGGGGTACCGCGTCATGATCGAGCATGCTGTATGGTGATGTTGCTGCTTCGTATTTTTTCCAAGATTGGGCGGACTCGTCTCCGTCGGTCGCGCCACGAAGAGATGGCATGCTGTGCAGCCCCGTGGGGTATGTTCCGGCACTGGACAAATGGTCCAATCTACTGATCCCGGGATGATGACGTGAGTTTCCTTTCTATCTGCGTTGGGTCTTGTCTGAGACTGGTGAGCGCAGGGGTCCAGCAGAAGTGGCATCAAGTACCACTTTTGATGCGCGTCGTCGGCCTCATCGTGCAGTTTTCGAAACGAACCCCGTGCTTGCGTCATCAATGATCGCCGTGCAACCCTCCTTCACTCCGCGGTGGGTGTCTTGTAGCTTTGGTTCCAACCATTCACTTATACTGTTCACTTAAAAGTGTCGGTGCCGCTAGCTTGCCGCGGAGGTATCTGACCGTGTGGGGGTTCGGGGATCTGCCCAAGCCAACCTTTTGTTCCGCAGTGGAGAGGGGTTTGCAATACCAGGACACACGGCTCCGAGAGTTGCAACGTATTAAATCATCCCGCCTGACATCGTCGCTCGAGTGCGAAACGCCAGATCCAGCGTCAGAGCATCCAACCAACATGCTTTCCGTTTGCGCGCATTCCAACTCTGATTCCCTAGTTTTCCACCTCCCCCGGGCCCCTTCCCTCCACACAGACTTTGTTGACCTTGCCTGTCGCCCCATCACCCCTGCGTTCATCGGGAGGCCACTGCTGCCGATTTGGTTGGGCATGACGCTCTCCTTGTGCATATCGTCTTCTGACTTCTGTCCATAGGCGCTCCCGCCAATGCCCTGTTGACTTCACTAGACTCGTGCACAAACCCTCCTGGAAATGCTCCCAAACTGTCATTGACCCTGCAGTCTCTCCCTTCTATGTGGACAACAGTGCTTCCGTGCATATTGGCAATGTTAAGTCAGATTTATTTGCCCCCCACCATATCCCCCATGCTCAGTCAGTGACATTGGTGGCTCTTCTGTCCTCGCTGTTGGGATTAGCACCATCAAGCTTGTTATCGCTGAGGGACTTCATCTCACCCTGCATGATGTGCTTTTCATGCCGGATATGACAGTCCGTCTTGTTTCCGCCCTCTGTTTCGAGAACTGGTGCACTGTCCATTTCTCCCCTGACTCGTGTCGGATTTCTGGCACAATGGCTCGGAAGTCCCCTTGTACACCCCTCAGTGGTTTTCAGTACCTTCATACCATTTCTTATTGTCTGCAAGAAACTCAGATGATTCCGTACAATGAACTTTGTAACCAACACATGACCGAGCATCCCAATGTTGACACTTGAAACTTGTGATAGCAAAGAAACAAAGAGAGCACAAACGACCTCCGCAATCTCTGCGCGGCCAGGCAGTATCAGATTCCTCGTGGACATCGTGTTCTGGGGAAGGATAGTAATGTTATTGCTAAGAAATCCCTGTGATCGACTCGATTCGTCGGACTGCCTTTCGGTAAAAAAATATGCAGCTGACCTTGGTCGCCCTCGCACGGGACCATCGGAAAATCAAACATCGATGCGAACAAAAAAGTATCGCGAACCGAAGCCGGGACCTCGCTGTACGCATAACACTGGAAATTGCCAAGGGCATTTACAGGCTGCTTGCGTTTCGTAATAAGTGGCCGTAAAGGATTACACAGGGTGAGATGTGGTCTGGGACGCTGGGATGGCACACGGCTAATGTGATTTCCTGTAACAGCGTGCTGACTAGCTATTGTGTGTTTTTGAGTTGATGTATAATGTATTCGTGTTCGCGTTCCGTGTGATTGAAGGAGACGGACTCTGTCGATAGGGCAACGATTCGAATTTAATCGTTGGCTCTGCACACATCATGGGAGAATTCTCGATTCACACCACATCTACCACTGCCTCACAAAAAACGCATTTCGAGTACTAGAAGGCATACATCATATATCGTACCATCTGTCATCCATTTCGCTCTAAATTTATGACCGCAACCTGCGCTTTCGTGCCGGTTCTACCTCTGGCTCGGAACCTCCGTTGAACCCTCTCAAAACCTCTCTTGTTCGGTTGAGGCAAAGTAAGTGTCCTATGGATCATAGTCCGTCGACGGAAGTACCCCCGAGTCGTGTGTGATATGGGTAGATACGCCTGATCCTGGCCGTTCAAATTCCTTCTCTCTCAGAACCCGCCCTTGCAAAATTCGGCCCATGTGCGTATGTGCAAACGGCCGCCCTCGCGTCCGAATCGCGAAAAGTGCCATCACGCAAGGCAACGGCGATCCTGAAAACGACATTTCCACCTGCTCCAAGCTGCCAGGGACGTTGAATAGATTACGTCGAATCCCTGAACCGGAGGGTGCCTCCTCCGTGGGGACACCGAGAAAATGAGATAATCGGAGATATGACCTATAGTCTCTCAGGTAGAGCTGCCCAGCGAACACGTTCAGTTGGTCGATCAGATTCCAAGGTATCGTCCAGTCGGAAGGTAGAGGTGGAATTGTATACAGCTTCAGGTCGTCCGATGTCCTCATCCGCTCTGATGTCCGTGGCGCGTAAAGATGAAGGTAGACACATTCACTTGTCCTGATATCCGGCAACAATCCCTCTACTTCAAATGGGCTTAGCAGGACTAGAACCTGCTCGAGCGCATTCCTACAAGTGAGGACCCACTGAACCGGTCGAAGGTATTGATCCATGGTCCCTCGAGTCGAGTTGGGCTCGATCGTCCTGCAAAAGTCCGCTGTCGCTAAGATGGATGGGCTCCACACATCTGCATCACGAGTAGCTGCAGAGCTTCTTTCGAGTGTTGTGAACACAGGAACAAAGGCACTACCGGAGTGCAGAAGAGGGATGGTACCGGTCTTGACGAAGGACACGACGTCTGGATGAAGAAAATGTTCCGCCGCTTTTGCCAAAGGAGGCAGCTCCACATCACGTTCATGCTCCCGCTCCCGATTCACCTCACGTTCCTGTTCTTCGTTCATCTGCGCGCTAGGCAGCGAGAGAACCCCAAGACTTTTGCAATGTTGCCGTATCGCTGAATCCAGCGTTGATAAATCACTTTTCAGCTCTTTGGCATCGCGAGGTGCATACAGATCTTCCAACGATTTTGCTGCTGGCTGCGTCCATGCATCTGACAACTGTTCTGCCGTGAGTTTCCCGTTGGAAAAACGGGTCCAGGTGTCATGTCTTAATTTGTGGTTCATTCCCTGTTGCGCCCAGTAAGGTGCACGCTCCTCAATATCCCTCCACGTCTCACTGATCGCCCAGCAACAAATATCGACAGTGGTAACCCGCACAGCCTGGTCTTTTTTTCCAGTCAAAGCACGGATGGAGCTATCAACCTCTGGTGGGGCAAAGAACATGACCGAATGACCACGACCGAGTTTTCGCATGCGCATGCAACCTGAGTATCAAACCGTGAGATGCAGCAAGGAAAAGGCAGTGTCGAAGCCGACCTTGCATGAGAGCATCCTTTGTCACCTTTGGACCTAATGTAACGGCCGCCCGTGTGCCAACAGGGAGTCTGAGGTCGGTACCCCTTGTATGGGCATGATCCAGATAGACAACACAATGATCCAAATGCTGGGATAACGGAGATGACTGAAACGGTGTGGGTTTGCCATTTCGCGGAAGCGCTACAAGATCATCCTGTTCAAAGTAGATGGCTCCGACAGCATCGCGGCAAATTTCGAGCCACGTAGTGGCCACTTCGTCATCGGAGAGATCGAGTACTTGTGACCCAACGTCAACAAGAACACGGATCTTCGGGAGTTGTTCCGTCACTAGTCGGAGGAATCCATGTGTGTTCCATCGTGCATCACTATTGTGGGCCACCATGTATGAATCATTTTCAGGCCGAAGGAGCCATGTGAGAACCCTTGCATTGGTCCCCTGCTGATGCTCGAAGTCACGTTGTGCGATCGACATGGGTAATAACCACCGCCCATCGTTCGTACCTGAAAATCCTGATATTTTAGTTCAGCGACCAGACCAGCAACGTGGATGGAACGAAGGCTCACCAGTAATAAGATTCTCGCGCCTCTCAGCCAAGTCCCAACTGGACCCTGCGAGCTTCCAGGGAAACTCTTTCGCCTCCTTCGGGAACACCATCTGTGAAAGATAGAAATCTATGGCACCTTGGTTCCTGCGGAAAAGCGGGAAGATGGTCTTATCCCACTGCTCCGACGATTTGAGGTTCATGTCGCTGAGATGCTGAAGTGATGCTGGCATGGACGACTTGCACTCTTCAATCCAAATCGCGTATTCCTTTGATGGATCAGCTTTGTTGAGCAGTCTCTCAAAGCAAGCCCTCAGTTGATCTTCGGTAAGACCCCCGTAGTAGTAAGATAGGCATGTGAGAATGATGGTAAGGTCTGGATGTCCGAATTCTGTATTGGGTGCTGGAACGTCCTTGGCTCCATACGGAACAGCAAGCATTGTGCGGGGCGCTTGAAAGGTGTACTTCGGCAAAGGAACCAAGCCATAGTCAACGCGCCACCTCCGCTCTGCAAGAGCAAAGAAGAGGACGTTGGACGTCAGGAGACCTCGCAGTAGTAGCAATCCTTTCCACAGTTGGCCCTCAGAACCCCTAGCATACTCTTCCACTCTCCTAACCGTCTCAGGAATTTGGTAAACATGTTCGTCTGATATGAACGCCCGGATCGCACCCTGAATTTCAGGACGAATGTGCCGAAAGTCGAAATTTGGGAGCCGTCCAACCATTATGTCCTGCGTAATCAAGGAAGCCAGGCGAACACTGTCAAATCCTCGCAGGATGTGGACACGAGGAAACCATCCAGGTTTGTGGGGCTCATATTGTATTGTGTCAGGTGAAGTCGCCGAGAGGGAATGTATGTGTTGCCGAACAAGCCTGAGGACTCGCTGAATATTCGTCCATCGTTCAGGGTAACCGTCCATATGCTGGTGCGTGCCAGTGGTGTAGAGCAGCTGGAAACGGGGATGGAGTATCTCGTCACTCTCGTCGAGAATATCTCGGACATGTGAATGTAGCCACTTTTGAAGGTGAACCCATTTTGTTGCTTCGCTCGAAGTGTGGCCGTCCATATCACAGTCATTCCGGTGGTCAATCCGAGTAGCCCCCTTTTCGCTTGATTGATTTGATGACTCCCATGGCGATCGAAGTAAACTACCAATATGGGTGTCTGGGTGCATCTGGGAGGTATTGCTTAGTGGGTAGACAATACGCTGTTGCCAGACGTACCCATTTGAACATCTCGGACCAAGTTGTGGGAATGTACCCATGAATCCGATTCCGAGTCCTCATAGTTGGGGACACCCCAACCGTGTCACTAGATATCTGTTCATCTACAGCCATCAGTTTCATTGAGATGACATGCTCAGGGTGGACGAGTAGTATTCCACATTCAAACATGCATTCGGACATGAGATCCTGTAGACCATTGACTTGAAGGCTAATAACCTTGCCATTCTGATCTTGTTCAAGTGTACGAGAGAAGGGTAGATGGTATATTGGTCTGTTGGTAAGTCCACCAAGGCGGGCCACAAGCAGGTCGAACATCTGCATTGTGAGTGCCTTTGGAACGATCACACGGACGAGCCGTGTTCCGTCAGCGAGAGCGGCCGCAACAATCGGAATGATCACAGATGATTTCCCTTCACCCATGTTGACCTGTAACACCGTGTTCTCCCCAGATTCCGGAGATATCATCTCCTTTGCTGTTTCTGCCTGTGTACGCCGAATAAGAAAGTTTCCTTCAATCTGAAACGGGTATCGTGATTTCAGTCAAAATACATGCTATGACACACCAAACATACCTGAATTAACAGCCAGTCCGGATACTCTTCAGGATTCCATCCATCACACCCCTTGTTTTCCAACTCCTTTGCCAATTCTTCTTCAAGACCATCCAGAGCATAACGGAGCAATCTTCTGGCATGCTGAAGATCCAAAAGGAGCAATGCAAATGATATCAAACATTTCTTCCATTCAGGAGGAATTTTGAGGTTTGAGGCAGATACGAGATATCTCAGGAGGACATCTCCAGTGATCACTGAGCATTGACCAGGTTGATTGACTTCTGGTGTTTGTGACTCATTTTTTGAACCAATGGTCTTTTTCAGAGTTTCCAGAGAGTGCAGGTAATTGGTTCTGCATTGGACATAGTATACTTGAAGAGTCTCAAGGAGATTCTCACTTGCCATCTTGTTAGCTGCCTGAGACCCCTGGTATATGGATTGTGTGCTGTCATGGAGATGAGCAAGATATTCTTGCTGAAACAATGTATCTGCCTGAAGAACAGAGGACAATTGAGCAAGCAGTAGAGTGATGTCTTCAGATGGAGTGTCCTGATCTACATGAGGCAGCATTATGTGGGATGGGAGTTCTGGTGGAGGGTGATTGAAAAGTGCATGTGAAGGAAAAGAGAGAGCCTGTTGGGCAGTGTAGAGGTCATCTCTGTGGCAATACTGACCAGGATCCCAGTAATATTTGCTTAGGATACTCTTGTATGCAGCATTTATTTGATCATGTCCAGTTTCAGTCCAAATCTTGTCATTGTCAAAAGCTCTGGGCTTCATGATTGACTGACATCCACCTGACTGCAGGAGAGAAAGTGCTGCATCAGTGCCAAATTTACCTGTTAGTGGATCAGGATGAAGGCAGCTGGTCAGGACATGTAGATAAGCAAGATGTCGTGCGCTCATCAGGTCACCATTTCCTCTCAAGCAACCTAGGTCAGTATCCACATCATACATATAGTATGGTGGTTCATAATCATTCCTCCTACTTCCACCAATGAATACCTGATGAAGGTTGTGATGTGATTCAAGAGGGCCACTTGGGATAAGAATAGACCTGGGAATGAGGGCTACTGGAACCATGGTCCCAGAAATGCAGGCTTTTGGCCGAAGTACCAGAAGACTCTCCAAACCAAAGAGTGTATCTATGGATTGATTTTCATCATAGACCATGTGTTTGAAGTCATGAGATTCGAGTTCTGCTTGTTTGTTGGCAAAGAAAGACAGGGAGTAGTGTGGCAAGGCAACCAATAACTGTGGTGCACATGCAGAGTCAATGTGAGATGTGGTGACCATGGTACAACCCATATTGTTGATACCACCAAGACAGTCAGAAACCATTGCCCAGGTCCAGCTGTGAATGTCCACAAGTCTCTCATTGCCCTTGTATGCATGATATTGACCAGATGAACAGTCAATCCTCCAGTTCTCCAGAGATTCTTCCCATGGTTGTGAGTTAGGGCAAATTTCAATGATCATGGTGGTTAGATTCAACCAATGGACATGATTGTCCACAAGGGATGATGGAATGTCTCCCTCAAGCTTTTCAGAAGGAATGAGTGCAAGCACATCATTTCCTTCATTGTATTGCACTCTGACCACTAGCTGGCCATCTTGTAATGAAAAGTGGACCTACCAGGACTTAAACCACTGCAATCATGGCAAACTGGATCAGACAGGTACCTTTTGTTTGGACACCATTCCAAAGGCCATGAAATCCATTCCTGGAAGTGTGGATGGTGCTAGATAGAACCCTTGCTAGAAATGAATGTCAGGATCCCCATTGACATCCAATACTGAACCAGATACATACATTCAAAATATCTAATCTAGACCTTCTGATCTTCTGTTGTATATCAGGCAATGATTGACCACCTACTCGAAGGTCCCCATCAAGGATATTGATGTGCACTGTCTGTGAAGGAAACTCCAGGGTCGGTTCGGATCTGCAAGCGAGCCATCGAGTATTTGGATGCTGTAACTGTGTCCACCTCTGTGGACCTGGTCGATGGCGAATAAACATTCTGCGAATTGCAAGGTCAAGACCATAGTCTGATGGATCAGTAAGGATAATGTTGCTCAACACTTCTTCAAGAGCAAAAGACAAAAGACGATCTCGTTGGACGAGCGGAGCAAAGTCTAGATCCAGCCTCATCCCTTGAGAGTTGAAGTTAGCCAAGTGCTAAATGTGACAATAATCGACAGTCGTACGCGGTGGACTAGTTGCCTTGAGGAATAAAGCACACGAGACTGCAGCATCGACATCTTCTGGAGAATGGAAGAGCTTGCGGAGAATAGATCTGTCGACATCAAACGTGCTTCGACAAGTAACAGCCATCTCTCGTAACACCCTGTAGCGCTCATTACTTGCTGGTGCTTCTATCAGGTCATATGATAGCTCTTGCACCCAATGGAACGTCTTCCTACATATCCTGGAGAGGAGCGTGACCACTCGGTCCGAGACACCTTCACTGGGACTCGATGCGAGCATGCGTGTCAGCAATAGGGACATGGCATTCATTATCGTTGCATCGACCGAACGAACCCCGATGTCCACAAACAAGATGTCGAGCTCATCTAGAAGTGCATTGCAAAAGTGCGAGTCTTGCAAGTCTTGATGCCAAATCCAAA
>JBBPKA010000284.1:0-15187 GCA_038088995.1 Guyanaporus albipodus
GGGACGTGTCGGACCCCTTTGCCCCTCCCGACCCAGAGCTTGCGTACGTCCGCAAGCTCATAGATGCAGAAATAGCCCGCGTTAGGCGACACGAGATGGTGGCACCCCACGAGCGGGTCGACGACGATGATGTCCCTTGGGCCTCTGAAAGTGAGGACGACGAAAACGAAGAAGAAGAAGGCAGTCCCAACGAGGACGATATCGAGCACGACACCGACTACGAGGGCGACCTTGAGGACGACGATTTTGACAACGAGGACGAGGACGAGAGTCAGGATGGCCCGGCTCGCGTGTAGATTCAACGCCGATTCTGATCGATGATCCCAGAGACTTTTCGGTCATGAACAAGACTGTAGAACTCGCCAAGGCTAACAACGTCCTCGTCGGCGCACATCCTTCCCTTCCCGACTTGCAGGGATTCGGACCGCGTAAGATGGCCGTTGAGCCAGTGAGACGATCTGCGACTTCTGCGCGCGACCGAGTCGATGACCGGATCTCCCGCTTTAGGAGGAACTCGCATCTTGCTTCATCTATCAGGTCGGCGCTTTGGATGGGTTTCTGAGGCGCCACGGACTCCCACTTCACCACGTCCGTTGTGCTGGCGTTCGGAATGGGGTGACTGATCTTGCTTCTGTCCTAGATCAAACCACACGGAGCTGTGTATGGGCAGACCGCACGCAGCATCCATCTCGCCCGCGCGGTTGTTGGCGTAGCCAAAGTATTTCACAGTAGTGCAGCCCGACCTGATGATGGCGTCGCCTTCATGGGACTTGCAGGTAGTGCACATCAGGAAGCGGCAGAGGAATTGGGTGTGCCGTTTATCGCAGGTGAGAACCTTGCTCATCTCACATCCCTTAACAGGTCCCCTTCCCTCGTCGAAACTCGGTCCATCCATATTGCCCCACCCTCGGATTTTTGATCACAAATGCAACAGAATGGTTTGCAGACCTCGATTATGACGACGAAGGAAGGCTATTGATCACAAAGTGCGCCCACTCCGAACGGCCGGCGGTGTACTGACTTGATCTGCGCACGGTGCGAACCGTTGTCGCCAACAATAGGAAACACGATGCTGTACCGATGACAGTACTGCAAGAACGGGTATGTCACCCTCTACGGGCAACGCCGTGCTCCTCCTGGCCTGATACCGCTACCATAAGCTGAACAATTTGCTCAATCTGCACGTTGTGACGACCGTTGGTGGGAAGCACTTACCTATCGGCCAAAACGTCCGCCAAGTATCAATTTGCTGTCACTCTGATACGCCGGTAGGTCGTCGCGTTTCGGATTGCATCTCCATCGTGTGTACACATGCTTGCTATATACAGGACGCGGTTGAGATTGTGGCGATGGTCAAGATGGTTGTGGATCAGAGCAACAAAGCTGCGGGATACGTATGACTCCATGTTGGGATCTCAGCCGGCGGTTGCGCGCTCGTGGAAAATGAAGCTGAAACTGTATACCATGAAGTGCTGGTCCAATCAGTGCTTTCGTTGGGCCTCCGCGTACCTTACAAACTTCAGTTACAGAGATACTATGCTTACACAAGCTCTGTATACTACATACACGACGCGTTTCATTTCTACTTCACCTAAGCAAATGTTTCATTGAATTCACACCAATCGTTAACTTGACAGATTGGACCCATTCCGAAACGCGATGGCGTCGTATGACAGTCACTGTCGTTGTGGCATGCCAACAGGGCTCGAGGAAGCCCACATCTCGAGGCGAACCTGGTCTGACGCCACTCACTCTGGGGTGAAGAACTTGAACGAGGGTCTGTCTGTCATTCCAAACGCACACCCCAGCTGTTCGCTTCGTATAGCTCCAAGTATTTCCTTGGTTTCTTGTATCGTGGTGTAGGCCACGCCAATCATCATTTTGCCGTTGGTCTCACTGGATTGCACCCTTGATAAGATCGCCGCACATATGTCCTGGGCGTTGCTCCATAAGGGTACGCGGCATCTCGCAATGATTAATTTCGACTTTCAGTGGCACTGGTGAAGCATCCGAGTTATTTGTTGTACGGCCGTTCCGATCATCGCAGCTTATCTTTTATCCTTTATCATGAACGGAATACATCCGCTCGCGGCATCGCGGTACCAAATCACACCACGCATTGCTACGCCTTGGAACCATGCAACCGGGAACACTACTCGGGTCGACAGGTAGTGTCCCACCTCTTACGCACGTTGAACACGATCAGGGTGTTGCCTGTCGTGTAGTTGAAACCTTGACAGGTTCTCTTCCTTAATTGTACTGATGGGACACCAGTTGTGGAGATCATGCGTTCATGAAGCCTTGCGCCCAGCTGCCAGCGTGCATAGCGGTCGATCCCCCGAGAGCAGCGTTCTTGCTGAGCTGACACTTTGATTGTTCAGATTCTGGATTGCCGAAAACCAGTAGGACCCCGTTTACGGGAGCTTTCATGGGCTTCAGTCCCGATTTTGATGCTCACTTGAGGATTCCAACGATCGTGAAACCGATGCACTCGATTTTGAATTCTCGTTACGCCAACCTGCCGCTCGCGATGGGCCGATTCCAAGCATGGCTTAAATAGCCCATCTCGCAGTCTCCCTTTTCGTTCCTCCATTACAGCATGGATGAAGAACGTGCAGCTAAACCCCTGGCTAGCCTATCTTCCTCACGGAAAATAGTTCTCTTGCTGCTCTTCTGTTTTGCCCAGTTTCTTGATTGCTTGAACGCTACTGCCCTTTTTTCGGCGATCCCAGCTATTGCTACGAGCATAGGGCTGAACAATGGTCAATCCGTATGGCTCTATAGTGCTTATCAGCTTTCGTTTGCCGCCCTCCTGCTCATCGTGAGTTCCGATCGTTCTTGTGCCCATGTTTAACTCTCATTCTATCTGGATCAGAGCGGTCGTATGAGCGACATTTTCAACTCCAGTATGCCGCGTTCTCGTTGATGATTGGGTTCATTCAATGACAGTGTTCGCAGAAGTCGTATTGCTGATCGGCATGTACATTCTCGGCTTTGGGTCCCTTGGGATCGGCTTCGCGCATCATGATATTGCGGTCCTGGTTCTTCGGGCCTTGTCCGGAATCGGTTAATATTCACTTTAGTCTTTAATGGTACTTCAGCGTACTGATCTATCAATGGGAACAGGTGCCGCTTTGAGCATCCCATCTTCGCTTCGTCTATTGGTTCACACCTTTCCTGACCCAGCAGCACAAGCAAAAGCCGTCAGTGTGTATGCTGGATGCGGAGCGTTGGGAAGTGGTGAGTCCTCTCCAACGTAGCCGTCGTCTCCAAGATCTTTGCCTTTATTATGCCACAGTCCTCGGTGTAGTTATCGGAGCTTTGATTATTTCTTATGCAAGCTGGCCTTGGGTCTTCTTCGTCGCAGCTATTTTGGCTTTACTCATTGCAATTGCCTGCACATTCCTCATTCCGCATCCACACCATCTACAAGACAAGGGTGACCAACCACGACGGTTTCAAAAGTTGGACATTTGTGGGGGCTGGTTGCTCATTTGTCAGTGTCGCAAAAGCCTCGCAAATTTTGCCCTACTCAGAAGCAGCTAGCTACTTTGGTGCTCTTCATATTTGCAGTCACGTCGGGTTCGACAATTGGTTGGAGTACAGCTACCGTTCTGGTTCCACTGTTCCTGTCTTTTGGAATTCTAGGCGTGTTCTTTTTCTGGGAAGCGCGGGTTCCAGAGGAGCATGCCGCGCTGTGTGTATCTCGATGCGTTTCCGATCCCGGATATCTAATCGTCTTTTGGGTTAGTCCTCCACGTCTCTGGTCATATCCAAACTTTGCGCCACTCGCCATCCTTGCATTACTCCCCTATGCATGGTGGGGCACCGTGTACCTGATGTTTGCGTGGTACTGGCAGGAGGTGCAATCCTGGAACGCGATTGAGTCTGGCGTTCACTTGTGCGTATTCCACCGTCCCAACCGTTCTCCTAACTCACGTACGCGTGTGCCGATGCTCGACGCTTCGCTAGCCTGCCACTGGGTCTGTTTGCGTTCCCTGTCATGGGCCTATCCGGCCTGCTCCAACGAAAGTTCCATGTCAAGCAAATTCTACTCGGGGGCCTCTCCTTCATGGTGGCGGGAACGATCTTTCTCGTCTTTGCGGATCGCGCGAACCGCTATTGGTTCACAGCGTTCCCCGGATTTCTGCTGGGAACCGTAGGCGCGACCCTTGTGTTTGCCACCACAAAGTGAGTGAACCAGACGCCAGCCGTCACCTCTGCCTCGTTGACGCTTTTATTTTTCTCTCTTTACTTTGTCGCAACCCCACACAGCATCGCCATATTCGCCGTGACGCCAGCGGAGGTGGCAGGTACGGTGGGGGCAGTGTTCAACTGTGCACTCCTGTTAGGCAGCGCGGTCATCGCGTCTGTCGCGACGTCCCTCCAGACGAGCGTACAGCCCTCGCCGACGTCATTCAAGGGACGCAGCGCGGCATTCCTCTTCCTGATCGCCGTCGTCGCGCTGCAGCTCGCGTCCATCCTGGCTTTTATGCGCAAAACGGCTCCTGCGGTGTCGCGGTAGTGACGTTGGCTCAACGTCGAGCGCACTGCTCGACCCTGTGGAGATGATTATGATTTCATTGGTTTCAGGCATGATGATAGAAAGCCCACGCGTCGTATCAATAATGGTGCTGTATGTATAGCTGCCGCGCCAGGTCGCGAGAGACATGAGTGGGTTAGATGCGATAAGTTAATGGCTATTGGATTTAGAATGGAACGTCAGTTGATCGACACTTTTGATTTTTCCCACAAGATGATTCTATTCGCCCTAAGAATCTGGAGAAAAGCCCGCTTAGCTCAGTGGTAGAGCGCGTCACTTGTAAGATTGATTATGATGAGGTCGGTTGTTCAATCCAGCCAGTGGGCAATTTTTGGCCTCTCTAATACAAGGGGCGCCCTGCTCCAGGTGCTTTTCCTGCCACACGGGACCCTATACACAAGGGGGGATAGTTGGAAGTAGAGTGGGTAAAAGAGTATATGTCATGTAGGTACATCAGCATGCGCGGTAAGGAATGCGATAAGAAGCGTGGATGGCCCTCAAATTACCTCAGTCAAGTGTGGAGACTTGCGCAGACGTGTGTGCGCGTATAAGGAAATTTAGGTAGAAGAGATGGTATGCTACGGTCTGCAACCCCAATATTTTCCTTTCTATCGGTCAGACCGGTCTCGATCCCAGTGGTCAACACGTACTTCCTAATTCAAGTACACGTGCATCCGAGGAGGACTGGCATTCTGGTGATCAACCTCTTCAGCGCAAGATCCCTGTAGGGTTCTGACCAACTCGTCCAACGATATCTTCCACCCAAATCTGGCTGGGGACCTTGTCATCTTCATTTCCATGTGACATATGGCAAAGCTCCCAGGTGACAATCTCAGTCTCGCGATTGGCCGGACACCATAACACTAGATCGCGAATTTTGGTTTCCAGCGTTATGTCCGTTAGCATGTCGTGCGAGCAAAGCGATACCACGCCCATCGACGAGGTCGTCGTCTGGGGGTCAATCAACGACACGTTTCCACCGACGGAGACGAGATTGGTGCGTTACCCTGGACTCCCATGGCCTTCTCCGACGTGGCGCTCGCATTGTCCACCGGACAGCTTTCGATATCCATGAGGTTAAACGGTGGATGTAGGTTCGCTCTCCATCCGCCACCCGACCCACGCCGTTCGCATTGCATGGTATGAAAGTTTTGGGGCACGAGCGCCTCCCGCCGGTGTTCCTTCCCAGCCCAGACGGTCGCGAACACAACGCCAAAGACGGAGACCCTAGCATTCACCAATGCGATGTCGTTGACGAGGATTGGGTTGACGCTCCTGAGTCGAAAGAGTAAGACGAGTTGCACGATCGACAGGAGGGTCGGGATGATGAAGTTGGAGAGCGCAAAGTTGGAGAGGGTCCGTATGCGCGCCGTGATGGATGCTGTAAAAAGTGGGGGGAAAAGAAAGGAGTGAGTGGTCTTCGTCGACGGACGGCGCATGATGATCAGTTACATTGGTGGGAGGTGCTGACACTGCTTATGACGCTGTCTGGCACAGTATCCGTTTTGAAATGCCGAATGGACCAGATGAAAGCGATGGACGCGTAGCTATGGAGAAAGAGGGGTTAGCAAAAAATCGTACGGTGGAATTAAGAGGTTTGGATGATTGACCTGTTATCCACCAATTGAGAAATCCACTCGATCTTCACGTATGGCAATGTAAGCCATGCCAAGGTAATGCTCTGAAAGGGATGCGGACCATTCGCAATGACACTCAATTGATTAATATACAAACTCATGTTGATCAAGCGGGCAACCTTGAGTACTATCGGAAGGAAAGTGAGAAGTGCGAACCGCGTAAGGCCAATACGGCCCGGGGGATGCACCGTGATGAGTCGAACAAGCAAGATCGCGTCCACCAGCATATTTTGGAAAGTTCCAGTAAATCCGATAGCTATTTGCAACTGTGTCAGGTCAATGAAGCTTAGCTCCCAGAACTCGCGCTCAAAGTTGGCATCTGACGTACGCGTGCAGGCCACGCGTTTTGCGGCGAGAGCATAATATGAATCTATGGCGCATATCAGCTCCCATGCATGGCCATCGACACTGGGCATTAACACTCACGTTCATAGCATCGGAAGCTATACCTGCAGCGAGAGCTAACATGATTGCGAACACGTTGAGGAGAAAGATAGGTCGACAACGACTGTAAGGAGTGGAATAATAGAACAATGCGGACAAAAGGGGGATGAGGAGGACTAAGAATGTGTGACCAATCATGAGAGTTTGTACAGAAGGATTGATGAGAGTAAGAGAATTCATCCCAGGCGGAGGGAGTGTCGTCGTGGTGTTGCCAGACATCACGGGTTACAAAAAAAAACTTTAGTGCAGAGTGAAAAGGTAGTGTGGTCGACACAAGAGCAACGCTTCATTATGAGAAGGAAGTAGCGACGACCCTAGCGTGAGGAACATGGCTCGGTTATGATATTGTGTGTGGTTCCTCCAGGCCACAGTTGGTGAGCACAACGGACTGTGAGAAGCGATGGCAGATGAAAGGGATACATTGGGAATGGAATGATTTCCCCCGGCACCCCTTACCTGATGCGCCTTCTGACACATTTCGAATCCAAGTTTAGCCCAAAGATGATCATAGACAGTTTCTTGATCCAACGCCAAGTGTAGAAGTGGCGCGTAGTCAAAGTGCAAGTTGAAGGGCCGAACAAGCGTTCTCAAGCTGGTACTGCCTTTCTGCAAAGTTGGATGTAGCAGCTCGAGACTATCTCTGGTGGTGGCCTCCGACTTCAGCATCCAAGAAAGGCTGCAAATGCTCAGCTCATCAAAGCCTATAGCGCAACGTACCCCTCCTGCAGAACTACCTGGTACTTCAAGCTTGAAGTTGCGCGTTCGTAAAGAAATCAGGGTTGTCTCTACGTGGCTTTGCCCGTTATGTAAAGGATCCCACGTCTAATTTCTTCTGACCTGATAAGCATCTTGAAGTTGCAAGACTCATCAAGTTCTAGATGGCCCTGTGGCTACCAGGGCTGGCAGCGAGGTTGCCTGGAGGCAATCGTCCTGCAGTGACCCTGTTCTACTCAGGGCTATACCTTCATGCAGAAGGGTCAGGTCCGCAGTATCTCGTTATTACTCCCCGCTTTTTTATGACCTATGACTTGATGAATGTGGTGGTTTATGCCAGAACGTTGTGGCGGTGTAAGGACATTGCCAGAGTTGGTGGCCTGTGGCTAGGAGACGAGCTTTCCCATGCAAAGTCAACAGCACAAGTCGATTGTTAACATATAATGCGCCCCACACAAGGCTGTTTCACGGGGTTGACGACGAATAACATTCTCGAATTAAGGACGGTTAACATGGCTATAAACTACAGTTTGAAGGTAGCCGGTAGTATGGGGATATGCCCCATACAGTGTGCAAGTGCCACGTCGTGTCCTCTCCATATTTCTCTTTCCACAAGATCAACTTATAGTGTTAGAGCTTGCAGCACACGTGGACACTGCCAGGTGATATCCTTTGTCTTTATCCGTCTCGCCGTATGTTTATGATGCGTCCAGAATGCGTCCGCGAAAACATTTTCCATCCACGAGGTGATCCCACTATGTACATATATCAGGAACTCGTGATGAGTGCGCTCATAATAAACGGGCAACGGGTTTCGCATGACAGCTCAAGTGTTCCAAACATGGATCCACGTTTATTTGAAGTGAATCACTCATATCCAAAACCTCTTTCCATTCACAGCCACCTGTGCAAGCCCGCATGATGCGATCGTGCAGGTGATCACTTTCCCCTTGAACGGTGAGTTACATTTCACTGCACGTG
This sequence comes from Guyanaporus albipodus, assembly GCA_038088995.1. Taxonomy (NCBI): domain Eukaryota; kingdom Fungi; phylum Basidiomycota; class Agaricomycetes; order Boletales; family Boletaceae; genus Guyanaporus; species Guyanaporus albipodus. The sequence goes on from JBBPKA010000284.1 coordinate 8,320, forward strand.
CAGCGGGCCAATTAACAAAGGTCCGCTTCCAGCAAATACACTTTCTCGTGACCACTTGTAGAGTGCTGAGGACACATTCTTTTCACCCCACTTTCCCCCATTAAACACAATTCTGGTTGATTCGGTTGATAGATCATTTCCAGGTTCCGGACGACCAACTTACTGGGCGATATGGAGTGGCGGGTCTCACCCGATACTAACTTGGTACCATCCGCGTGGTACGTCTCTCGGAATTGCCACGATACTTTGCCCTCTTGTCACCTCGGTGACCTTCAAAGATTCCTGAGGGACGATAAATATGATGCATGGATGAGTATCGTGGTCAGCATCCTAGCCTTTTCCTGGTACGACTCTGCCATCATCATGAGATTCTCGACGATAGATTGTGGCTTTACACTCGTATCTCTAGCTGGATCCGTGTTGGCGGGCGCAACATACACCCTCAGTGACAGTATTGTCGGCGGGGGATTTTATAGCTCCTTCAACTTTGAAGCCATCACCGATCCCACTCATGGTCGCGTGTAGGTCGGGTCGCGCGCTTACTACTCGACGGATTATCATGCTCTCCACCAGGAACTACGTTGACCAGGCGACTGCGCAAAATTTGAACCTCGCGTATGCGACGAGCAACACGTTTACCATACGCGCAGACGACACCACCGTCCTCTCGTCAAGCGGCCCAGGGCGGAATTCGGTCCGGATTCGCAGCAACAATCAATATACCACTCACGTTGCAGTGTACGCCCGCTGTGTTCTCGGTTTGGAGAGTATTGGATTGACACTGCACTTTCCTTGCAGGTTCGATGTACTGCACATGCCGCAAGGATGCGGGTAAGCATTGTTCCGATACGATATTTAGATACTCGATCTGCATTTCTGATGAACACCGCAAAGCACGTGGCCCGTGAGTCTTGCTTCAGCATCGCTGGTGATCATGTGGAGGAAGTAGAGCTGACGTTTGGAACTAGGCAATCTGGGAGACCAGCGGGTTCAACTGGCCCAATGGCGTACGTTCACATCACAAACAGTTCTCTTGATACTCAGTGTGTCCTTGTTTATAGGGTGAGATCGACATCGTCGAGGGTGTGAATAACGTGGAACCGAACCAGTCGACCCTCCATACGAGTCCCGGTCAGGACATCTACTGTGCACCACTGACGTCAGGTAATGAACGGTGTTCATTCTAGGTTGCTCGATTCCCAGTTCCGGTGTCTCACAGCTCGGGTGAGAGAGGAAATACGCATGCCTCTCTCATATCATGTCATCTCACCATCTCTATCCGGACAGAACGACCGTCTCTACGGACTGTGACACTACAGGCGAGAGCGATGCTTTCGCCCGAATCATTGCTAACTAGTACCAGTGAACAATAACGCAGGATGCGGGGTCAAGTTGACCGAAGACGGCAATAGCTTCGGTCCGGGTTTCAACAACGTCGGCGGTGGATGGTGGGCCCTTCTCGTCTTGCTGGGCCCCTCAAACTGAAGTTCCCTCAGGTACGCTATAGAGCGCACGAATAATTACATCAGTATCTGGTTCTGGGAACGGAGCGACACCTCTGTGCCCAGTGACATGAAGAGCGGTGCAACCACCATCAATACGAGGAACTGGGTAATTCGTAACGCGCACTTCTCGCTTTTCCCCCGGGCAGTCGCCCACTGACGAAGGTGCCTTCCGGCAGGGAACGCCCGCTGCATACTTTCCCAGCACGGACTGCAACATTGCAAGTCACTTTGATGCCCACAACATCATCATCAACCTTACTTTCTGTGCGTCGTCCTCTTCCAAGGTATCCCGTGATAGGACATGTACTCGGACTGATATCTCCTCCTAAAGGCGGCGATTGGGCTGGCAACTCAGCTGTTTACGCTGCTTCCGGGTGTCCTTCTGATTGCGTTGGTACGTGTCTTTTTTGTCTCTGCGTCACGAACGAACTGAACCCCGCTCATCCTTAGACTACGTGGACAGTGAGTCAACCATAACGGCGCGTCTCTCTCTTTCCACAGCTAATACCGAGTCGTTGCAGACAATCCATCCGCGTTCACTGGCGCGTACTTTCAGTTCGGCTCTATCAACGTCTACGAATGAGTCCCTTGTCGACCCGCAGACCGAGGGGAAAGGCAGGTCATCGCACGCATGGCAGAGGCGTCGGATTCATTGAGCTGTATACTATACATGTACCAATTTGAGAATTGTGTTTCAACCACGTCGACCCTCGGATCTGAGTGCTTGGCGGACCGCCTCTCGACACCGCACGGCGTGGGCGTCCGTCGATGTCTCTCTTGGTTGCCTCGCGTTTCCGTCTGACATCCATACAACACAATCACCAGTGCTGCTGGGACGCTGGTTTCAAGGCTGATACTACATACTGTATCCGTTCAGCTAAGGCCCGACCGATCCGTTCAACTTTCTTGAGCGTTTCAGACGGGGCCCGCGCACGCGACCGTGGGTCAAGAACAACGCTCGCGTGCGGCTTTGGACACGACCTGCTGGCAGCACCCATCCAGATTACATATAACCTCCGGACGATCGTATTTGCTAAAACATAAAAGTGAATCGTGTCAGCAGCGTGGGGCTCTCCTTGACGCCTTCAATTCCAGATCGTATCTGAGGTCCTAGGGACGACCATCACATCCTTTTTTCTTTTCTTTCCCTCCCTGTATCACACTTGTTGCGTTCGTGGCGGCGGCGTTGTGCTGGGTGGGGAACTGGCTGCGCGCGGACCGTCGCCGTTGTCGTGTCAGTGGACCCGTTCTGACCCGTTCTGACAGCCAGTCAGAACGACTCAAGACTTGTACGGCACCTCATTTTCAGAATAGTATAGTACAAACATATTGGCAACACTAGAAAACGTCTTACCACCACATTTCCACCTGCTTGCGATCGTGAAAAGTAAGAATCGGTTCAAATCGCTCACCCGGCCAAGTAATCCCATCATTACGCCACATCGGGTACTTCACATCACCGCTCATACCACTCCAATCGAAGTCAATCACCTTGAGGCACACACTACCTCCATCGTCCATCCATGGCACACCGTCAGAATCAATTTTGACCATGATGTTGTTCGACCGCAGATCTCCATGAACCATCTTATTCTCTTCTAAAACTCCCAGGAGGTTCTTCAGCCTCTTACGAATCCCTTTCGAATATCGTTCCGCATTTTCGCGCTTTCTGAACTCATACAGAGTCAACCAACCAGGAGTTCCTCGCATGGGCAACTCAAGATATTCCATAACAACTCCCGTAGGCGCCCCTTCAATGTGCACTGTGCCGTGGAGGATCGGAGTAAGGCCGTGCTTGGCGAGGACCCGGTGGACATTCACCCTGTAACTCCTGTCCACGAGCTTCACTACCACCTCTGGCGTGTGATCAGTGAGCTTGGCTCGGAACATGAGAATATCACGACCAAGTAGAGCGATAAATGTAAGACCCTGTTTGCTCCCAGAGAGCCCAGTGAACGTATGGTAGATTCGGGGCGTAGCTGGAACCAACGACATAGGAGGCGTATCCTGGGCATTTAGGCTGGGAGGAGCGATCCATGAGATGACATAGGCTTCGTACGAGGAGTGACGGCTTACTTGGCAATGGTAGCAATCCCTTGCTTTAATGCAAACAGTTGGCGACCCAAATATTCTTGTCGCCGGTACATATGGTCGGGAAGCATCATGCATGGATGTGTCAGAGGCTCCACAATACTCGACTTCCCGTCGTAGAACCCACCAGACACCAGAAGCATAGGCCCTAACATAAACCAGTGAATTCTTCTCGATCGAACAACATGCAAGATACATATCCTGAATGGTGAGGAGGAAGGTTGGAGCACCATGAGCGAGTAGTGGGGAGTCTTTGTCTCGAAGAGATGCGACGTAGATTTGATATACACGCGAGGCTTGCATGTATGCATCATGCTCATCTCCGAGCTCTATCTTGTCTTCTCGAATAACGGCCAGTACGCCATTCTCAATCAGACATGCATCAGGCTGACTCGCATGAGCCTCAGAGGGTGCAGAGATGACGTATTCTGGAAACCAGGTGAAAAGCGACCTAAGGGACTCTTCAAATTCTCTGGTACGCTTACTCTCGTTCTTGAACCAGTTCCTCATCATGGCACAAAGCCTGAATGCAGCTTTGTCACACTGAACGCCTTGGTCTGTCTCAGGAACGGACTCGTTTACTTGGAGCTGGAACTCACGGAAGACATCATGGAGGATAGAGAGCGGGAGACCTTGATTGACAGATGGGCGAAGACAAAGAATAGCCTGGTCCTTTACTTGCCACTGCTCCCACACAGAGTGTATTGCATACTCGGTTGATGATGGGAGAGTGTGGGCAGCGTTAAAAGCGGGAAGATAGAGTTGAAGAACGATCTCGATCTGTCTGTTAACCACATTGATGAATATTTCATGGTTTTTGGCTGCTTCTTCTGTATTTACAAGTTTAGCCAGAGACGTTGCAAGAGGTGCAAGGAGCACCCACCGCTGACGTCGCGTGGCCACTCGGGTATTTCAAACCGAATGTGAGAGAGGGATTCGCGGTCCTCTTTGTAATAACGCTGCTCTAGGATATTCTCACTTGCCAAACGGATGATCCCTAATGCTACGCGATTGATGGATGGGATGTGCTCCAATACCTCGAGTGAGGCCAGGAGGTCATTCGATGTATCAAGTAATTTGAGGGCTTGCTTAAGCTTCTTTGGGGGATTGCTGGTATCATGTCCGGAGGCATCCTTGCGCTTAAGTGAGGTTGACGGCGCTGAGGATATGCTAGTATCTGACATGACAGGGGGTGGATGTGTCAGATCTGGTCGCGGCTGACTGGATGGGAGTGACTGGGCGTGACAGGGGTGACGATGCGGCAGGACTGGGTGACCGCCTCGCATGTATACTTGCTGCAAGTCGTGCCAGTGTTTGAAGTTCCACATGCTAGCCGGTGGTGGCTAGCACAGGGCCGTAGATGTTCGCTTAGGGATATTTGCAGCAAGTATGCTCGTGCTTGGTGTTCGTGGCGGTCGCTTCATGCCCAATATCGAAACGAATTTCGAAAGACCGCCGATATTATCTGCTAATTTCCATGGCTAAGTCGCAGGTTAGGAGGCTACTATGGCGAGCCCATGGCTCTTATCGTATTAGGTGCTGCAAACTTCGAGTCGCAGCGGGTACGCCGTAGATTGAAAGCTTTGAACGCCCAGGACTGTCTGAATCGTATGACAGGACGGGCATCACACACACCATCGAGTAGGCTCCTTCGTTTGCTTGTTTTTTTTTTCTCTTTGCCAGCTTTTTTTCTTCGGGGGGAGGGGTCCTGAGCCCTCTTCGTCCAAGGGAGGCACCCACTACAGGCAAGCAAGTGTTGACCTTGCTCGTCGATTGCTTCACGGGCAGCATGCGTGACGACCGACGCGCGTGCATTTGTTTGTGAGTCAGTCTTGGAGGGGGTGTCTGACACGCATCGGGGAAGATGTTTTCTCACATGAAGGCTTAATTGTATGAGTATTTCGGAGCGAGTCGGGTATATGTAACCGTGTGTGCCGTCCGGGGAGGTGGCCTTCCACTTGTTGGGGCTGAACCACCCACCGGTGTGAAAGCCCCGAGAACGAAGTGGCACGTTCTTCGTCTCCTCGTGGAGTACGAATGTGCGGATAGCTCAGGCCTACTCCAACTCGTCCCTAGGTCCTGGCAGTGCGGTGGTGGCGCAGCAACTCCAAGTACCTGTACACATTCACGTTTATTATTACTTGTCGACAGGTCACCAGCAGCTGAGAAAGGGCCTTTTGTTTCGATGACCGTGCAAGAGCTGAAGGTCTAGCTCGGTCCTGTGCGGGTAACCAAGGAGGGTGGTCATTGAAGAAAGTAGTCGCATCGAGCCGGCGAGTGCGCATGCGCATGCGCAATCATACTGGCAAAAGAAGCGAGGCAGTGTTGGTCCTCAAGTATCGTCATTATGCTGATTGGCAAGTTGGACCCTTGTGGCAAGTACGGGATGCTATGCTCGAGGTGCAACCATCATCAGAGACCACAGGACCAGACAAACATGCGACTCAATCATTCATATATCAAGTACGACGACCAGGAATGTCTCTCCTTTGTGCTGCCGGCCAGTATCCCCCCCCTCTTCGTTCGTTCGTTCGTTCGACTAGACCCAGTAGTATGAGTAAGTCCACGCGCCATCATATCCAACCGAGGACCGTTCAACGAGCGCGTGTAGGTTCCTCGGTCTTCATTTCAACTTTGGTGCTCTTCTCTTGCTTGCCCGTCGCTCGGGCAGACATTCATTGTGACCTTACGCTGTGAGTAGGCTCCAAATGACTGATACACCCATCAATGACTGGTCATCATCATGGCAGTTCCGGCACAAACGTCTGTACTTGGATTGACTCGCATGGTGGCGTGGCCATTGCCATAGCAGGCGGAATAGGTAGGCGTACTGCATATACACACAAGGCAGGCCTTGACTTGATGTGTGCAGTGTTGTTCGTCGTCTTTCTAGCCGTCGTCATCTACACATCTTGTATTCGTCCTGCGCCGACGACGATGACCTATGCGCCCAAGCCCAGCGAGCAGCCGCGTCCCCCGCCGTCGTACGCGTTCTCTGCACCTCACGAGGGTTGGCAAAGCTCGCGATCCGTGTACTAGCTATTTGTACTACTACTACTATTACTACTAAGCGACGACGACGGATTTGTGTGTGTGTTTTTTTTTTTTTGGTTGCCTGGCGATGAATTTGAGTGTGAGAAATCGTCGAGTTGGAAGTTCGTCCCGCATCTCTCCAAAAGCTCAGCCCGTTTCAAGCTCGTCCATCGGCCAACCCCGCGTCCTCCTTCCCCTTCTCTTCATTCCTTCTCGCTTCCGGCACTACGCCCGGCTCA
>JBBPKA010000285.1:0-15062 GCA_038088995.1 Guyanaporus albipodus
AGTTGGATTCCTTGATTATCTTGATCTATCCATCTGCATGGTCTTTTCTTCTTGATAAAGTGTCTGCTTTTACCATTTGAATGCTTGCTTTGTGAATCCATTTGAAATTGAATCTTGATAGGTATTGGGCCCATCTTGCTTGTCTTTGGTTTAGATTTCAATATTTTATGAACCATTGAAGGTTTGCATGATCATTCCATATTTCAAATTCTTGATATGCTCCTTTGAGGTAATATCACCATTGTTCCAATGCTCTGATGACACTGAGCATTTCTTTATCTGCTACAGGGTAGTTGTGTTCTGTAGGGTTAAAGGAGTAGGAGGAGAATGTGACAGGATGCCATTTGTCATTTATTTGAATTGATAGAACTAGATGCAAAGTCTGAAGCATCTGTTTCAAGGCAAAATTATGCATCAATATCTGAATATGTGAGAATTGGAGCTATGGTGAATCTCTGCTTGAGTTCATTAAAGGCTGATTTTTGCAATTGTATCCAAATAAATGGAGTATTTTTGTTGGATAGATCAATAAGAGGTCTTGCAAGTTTGAAATATCCATTGATGGATCTTTGATAGAAGTTTGCTAGTCCAAGGAAGCTTCTGATGGCTTTGATGGAGGAAGATATTGGCCATTTGAGGATAGCTTTCACTTTTGTGTTATTCATCTTAATTCCATTTTTGTTTACAATCATTTCAAGAAATTTGACTTCTTTGGTTCAAAAGATATACTTTTCTGGTTTGATGAAGAGGTCATTTTTATCTAAGAGTTTGAGTACTTGAAGAACTACTTTGTTGTGTTCTACTAAATTGTTGGTCTTTATAAAGATCATGAAGTCATTCATATAGATGACAATTATTGCATCTATTTCTGTAAATATTTCATTTATCATGGTTTGGAAAGTTACTGGAGAGTTGCAAAGTCCAAAGAACATTACAAGTGGTTTGTAGGATCCTTTATGGCATGTGAAAGTGGCTTTCCATTTGTTGCCTTTTTTAATGTGTATATTGTTGTATTCCCAATATAAATCCATTTTGGTAAAGAGCTTTGCATATTTAAGTTTATCAATGAGTTGAGAGATGAGCAGTAATGGGTAGTTGTTCTTGATGGTGTGTTCATTAAGGTAGTGATCATCTTGCACCATTCTTTTTCATCCATCTTTCTTTGGGCTAAAGAATACTGGTGATGTCTATGGAGATTTACTCGATCTGATATATCCTTTTTGAAGTTGATTGTCAATAAAGTTGGTTACTTCTTGTTGTTCATCAGGAGAAAGAGAGATTATTTAATCTTTTTTGGTTCAAAAGAATCTTTAAAATCTATGGCATGGTTCTAAGGTTTTCTCAGAGGCACATATTCTGATTCTTTCTTTGAGAAGATGTGAAGGTATTTATGGTATTCTTTTGGAACAAGTTCTTCCATTGGAGTCTTCTTTGATTTGGAGAGATCTTTTTTTTTGAGGGTTTGGATATATCAAATTGAATCTCTTTCTTCTGATTTGATTTGATGTACAAATATGGATTTATCATTTAATATGTGATAGTTTATAGGGCATCTTGTTAGCTTGACTGTTCCAATTGTTTAATCAATTTCTGGATTATGGCATTTAAGCCATGTATAACCAAGGATAAATTGGTGTTTTTCTAAGTCGGTGACTTTAGCAATAACACATTCACAGTGTCCTTGATAGTCTATAAGGATTTCTGCTGCATGGGTAATGTTTCCAGAAAAGTTTGGTATTCCATCTACATTATAAACTTTTATAGATTTTGGGAGCTGTTTAAGGGGTAATTGGATTTTCTTAGCCCATGTTTGGTCAATAAATATGGTGTTTGCTCCACTATCTAATAAAGTAGATGCTTTAACAAATTAATGATGAAATTGAAGAGGAGCAATTCAGATAGATATAATAATGTCTTGTTTTGTGAAGGATCTGATCTTGAGATCTTGGAAGGATGAAGTGCATAGATTAATTTCTATAAATCCAAATTTTTTGTCTGCTCTTTTCATTGTGGATAGCTCAGCTACTTTAACTACTTCAAAAGAATGAATTTTCTTTATAATAAGTTGTGCAATTTGATCATCTGGATTTACCTTGAATGTTTCTATTCCTTGATTGATTAACAGAACCATAAGGTTTCCTCAGTAATCAGAGTCTATGACTCCTGCACTGGTATGGATTCTAGATTTGATAGCTAGACCATTTCTAGGAGTGATTATTTCATAGGCATCTAAAGGTATTGCCATTTGAATATTGGTATCAATGACAACTTGCTGTCCTGGTGGGATATCCTTAGATTTGGATAAGTAAAGATCTAGTCCTGCAGCATGTTTTGATCTGTGGGTTGGAATTTTTGTATTTTCCAATGTTTTTTAAATTGGTAATTTTAAGGATGGAGGAGTTTGCATAGTTTGTTTGGGATTTATTTCATAGACTTGAACATCCTGAGGGTTTAAGCCTGAGGGGCTTTTCTCTTGTATTCAGAATTTTTCATATTGAAGAAGAATGCCTTCATTTCTTTGTAGTTCATGCCTTTAATGGCATGTGGCAGGTCTTTATCTTCTGTTTGTGAAGATTTGGAGTCTTCTGATTTAGAATCAGAATCAGAATTTGTTTCTAAGGCCTGAACTTTTCTAGATTTTTTAAATCTTGTGTTCTTACCTTTTGACTTTCCTTTTGATCTGAGTTCTTTGGTGAACTTTCATCTATTCATTGGATGAAACTTGCAAAGGTGGGAATGTTGTCTTATTTTATAACATATGCAACATTCTTTTGAGCATTTATCTATCCAATGTCCTTCTTCTTTGCAGTTGTAGCATTTTGCAATTTCCAATACATCTATATCCATAGCATATTCATTGTATCTGGACTGATATGAAGAGAATTTCTTTGGTTGAGAGAAGAGGCAGTACTCTTCTTTTGTTCAGCTGATTTGCTGAATGATTTGAATGATTTTTTCAATGGTGTTCTTCTATTGTTTGGTTCAGAACATCTCTTCTATAATGTTCTTCCTTGTATTGTGTTCAAGTAACCAAATTACAAATTGTTTAGGAATATATGACTGGTAAAAAAGGATCTGCCATTGTGATATGAATGCATCTGTTGAGAGGCAATCTTGCTTGTATTGGCTGATTTCTCTAGTTGCCCAGTCTTTTTGCAATTGGAGTCAGAAAGTTTTTTTAATCTTCTTTGTTATGTATTGCCAACTTGTAAGCTTGGTGGTTCCATCTATGAGCTTGGCAATTTTGACTTCAGTGAAGTGTGAGCCTTTGAATCCTTTTAGCCTTGATGGAATTGCATAGGCACATGCTTTGACATTTACTTCAGTAATGAAGGTTCTTGGTTTGGCCATACTTTGAGATTGCAGTCAATCCATGCTTGGATTTTGGTCCACCATTCTTTGAATTTAAATGGAAATCCATTGTAGTTTATAGGGTCTGAAAATACTTCTATTTTTAATGATCTTGTGAATGGTTGAGGTATATCTTGACCATGGGATGTAATATGTGTCTATTGGTGTAATCCAAGAAGTTATTTGAAATGATTGTCAGCTTCTTGTTGCTTAGTCATAGCATTGGTGAGTTGTTATGCTGCTATTCTAAGATTAGCTTTGAGGCAAGTTCTTTTAACATTTACCTAAGTGAGTTGTTGCTCTATATTTTGAAGGGCATTTAGAACAGCTATCCATTCTTGTTGGATAATGTGTGCTGATGGAGTGGTAGCTCTGGGTAAGGCTGGATTAGATATATTGGGAAAGAAAAGGAGTTCTATTATTATAAGAAGGGGGTGCTCTAAGTTTGACTATAATACATCTAGTGCCTATCATAGTTGTAATGGTAATGGTAAGGTAGGTTGAGGATAAGGTGAGGGTGTAGTATAAAGACATGAGGGTTAAAGTCAGCACCAGAGTTGTAAGGATGAACTCAAGTATGGTTAGTAGGAGAATGAGGATGGGGACATCTTTCTCTATTTGGTACTTAGTAGGGGTGGTGTCAGATTGGTGTCTGATCATGATCTGGCTGTCTCTGTCTAAGTTCTTCAGCTATGAGCTGTTATATGCCCAGTTGAATTTCTTCTCTAATAATATGGTTGACATCTGTATTGACTATATCTTATACAGAAGTTCATGGATATCAGAATCAATGGCAATAGTGTCTGATTTGTAATAGAGGGAGTTAGAGATTAGAGCATATGGGCAGTACTTAAATGACATGCAGCTAGATGGAAGGAGTTGAATGCAAATAGAGGATGGTTGTGATATAGAGCATGGTGCTATTTTCATGGGGTACCAATCTAGTGGTTTACTCAAGGGTGTTAGTGATCTTTAAGGGGTGGAGTATGCTGGCAAGTGACTAAACCAGTCTGGCCAGTCTTGGCTATTCATATAGTTAAGTGGTGGTGGTGAGTGAGCTAACTGTTGCTCATAGTCTTTAGGTTTAACATTATTTGGATTGACAGATGGGAAGAGCAAGAAATAAGACTCAACTCTGTTGTATTCTTCTATGATCTGGCAGAGTTCTTCACTTGACTGGTAATCTTGGTTTATCCTGTGCTGATGTCAGCTATTTCCTAACAGCTATATGTGACTGGTCAATATCAGGTGAGTGGAACATCTTCCTACTTCACAACTGCAACCAGGACTTTTTGTCCAATGTTCCTGTTGTAAGATGTACCAAATATAACTTGTGAGAGAGTGGACACTTATACCAGTAAGCATCAGTTTTGACTTATAATCTACACCAAGTATATCAACTAGTGGCTGATTTTGGTTGTGAAAGGGAGTAGAGATTGATAACAAAGTATCATCAATGGGGATGGTACTTGATCCTGATGAGGAATAAGTCTTTAAGCAAGAGGTGTATAGCAGAGGTGAAGTAGAGGATAGTTTTGTTCTAATGAAATGGCCAACTTACTACTTGGATTTTATAAGACTTCAAAGGCAATATTAGTCAGTTGTTGATAAGACAATGAACAGGAAACACTAAAGGCACATTAACTTGAATCAAGATATCCAGGGAATCCATTACTATACCTCCAGACAGTGAGAATAACCTAATAGAAAGTGGAAGGAACTTCAAGAAGAACAAGACTGGAGGAAACACCTCTAGTTTGGCCATCTTATATACTATTCAATTAGAACTCCAAAGCAGAGCTTGAATTACATGAGAGTAGGTAAATAGATAACTGGATCATATCCTATTGGTCAAAGATAACTAACCTAACTCTTGCATATGGTGTGTGATAAAAGTGGCTTATGTTATTGGCTCAACAAAGCAGGGCTATGGATTATTGACTAAACAATGAGTTAGTGCTGTGCTTTGATGAGTCATTATCTTGAGATAAGGGCTGTGCTGGGGTTGGGTATATGATATTATAGATAAGGGCTGTGCTAGAGTTGAGAATATTAAGTGATAAGAGATAAGAGTCTAGGTTTTTGGCTGTATTTGATGGATTTGGGCTGTGATATCATTGATGATGTTATGGATTTGAATGTGCCCATCATGTGACTTATCATGTGATATGGCTGTGTAAGTCACATGACCTGTGGAGACTTGAGTTGTAGAGAATAGGAATAGAAGTAAGGAAAAAATAAAGGAAAAATAGAAATAAAATAAGAGAAATATATAGTGTTCATAACAACATCCACATCAAAGATGGCCATCAATGGAAGGCTACCTTCATCACCCACAAAGGGCTCTATAAGCCAAATATCATGTTCTTTGAACTGTCTAACTCACCAGCCACATTCCAATAATTCATAAATAACTCATTCAGAGATATAATTGCTGAAGAATGGCTTATCATCTAGATGAATGACCTACTCATCTTTTCCTCCAATAAGAACCTCCACACTAAAAGAATCCATAGAGTCCTCTAAAGAATGGCAGAACTTGATCTCCATCTCAAATTAGAAAAATGCATATTTGCCACTTCTGAGGTCAAATACTTTGGAATGATTGTCAAACTTGGCCAGCTGGCTATGGACCCTGTTAAACTCAATGGCATCACATCCTGGCCTGTCCCAAAAATCATAAAAGATATACAATCATTTCTTGGCTTTGCTAATTTCTATCAACAGTTCATTCTTGACTACTCTACCATCACTTGACTCTTTATCAATCTAATCAAGAAATCCCAGAAATGGGATTGAATTCCCACTCAAGCAGCTTCTTTTAATCAACTCAAGCAGCTATTCCTTGCCAAATTCATCCTCTAGCTTTCCAACCCTTCCAAATCATTTGCTCTCTTCATAGATACCTCTATATTTCCTCTCAGAAGAAATCCCCCTCCAGAAAAACTCCAATAGAGATTTGCATCCCTATTTCTACCACTTCCAGTCATTCTTCCTAGCTAAACACAACTACAACATTTATGATTGAAAACTCCTTGCCATTATCCATGTCCTCAAGGCATAGTGACACTATCTTTGGAGTTTCCCCTTCTCTATTCAAGTTTTTACTGACCACAAAGACTTGACATACTTCAAGTTAGCATAGCTCTTAAATTGCCACCAATCTTATTGGCTTATTGACCTTGTTGACTTCAACCTGCAATTGCACCACATCCCTGGCAAACAACTTGCAGGCCCTAATGTCTTTTCTTGCTGCCTTGACCTCATTCTCTCCAGCCTTGATAATATAGAAGTAACTCTCCTCCCTGAATCCCTCTTTGTTAATATGATTAATGTTACCCTTCATAATTATGTTGCTTTCAAATCCAAATTGGACTCTTTTGTCCTCTAGAAACTCCAAGCCTTGGACTCCAACACCCCTCTAATCTTTTACTCTCACCTTTTTGATTTCCAAATGATAGATGGGATTCTCACCTATTAAGAATATATCTATGTCCTGAAGATCCTGATCTTTGATATTCAATCATGGCTAGATACCATAATCACAAGACTGTTAGCCATCCTGAATACCTCAAAACTTGCCAACTTGTTTCCATAGAATTTTGATAGTCTAGCCTGGTCCAATATATTCAAAAATATATTGAAGGATGTGCCTTTTGTTAACAAGCAAAGGCCAACATCCACCCAACCACTCCTCTCCTTACATCCATTCCCTCTTCCTATATACACTCCTTCCAGCAAGTTTCTTGTGACCTCATCACTGACTTCCCTCTCTCTGCTGGTTTCAATTTGCTTTTAATCATGGTCAACCATGGTTTTACTAAAGGGATAATTTTTTCCCCACCAAGAAAACCATCACTATTGAGGGCATAGCAGCTCTCTTTTTCCACAAAGTATACTTTCACTTTGGCCTTTATAACAAAATTATCTCTAAAAATGATCCACAATTCACCTCCTTCTTTGTTCAAGTACTGGGAAACATTCTTAACTATGATCTCTTCTTCTCTACTGCATATTACTTCCAATCCAATGGAGAAACCAAATGTGTAAACCAGGAAATTGAGGCCTATCTTCAGATCTTCTGCAGAAACAATTTTACCTCTTGGTTCAAAAAAGTCTTCCATGTGGAATTTGTACATAACCACCACCCCCACTTTGTTACCAGCCAATCCCTATTCTTTCTCATGATGGGCTATGAACTCCATGCTTTTCTCACAATAATCACCACATTTGATGTACTTGCAGCCAAAGAGTATATAAAAGCTCTCTTGGCAGCCTGAAATAAAGCCCTAGTAGTCCATGAACTTGCACACCAAGTCATGGCATCCTGCTCCTGCTCATGTTTCACTCCTTTCACCAAAGAAGACAAGACCTGGTTAGAAGCTGGAAACCTCAAAAGATCAATTGCAAATCTTAAATTCACACCTAAAAAAGAAAAACCTTTTATTATTACTAAAGTTCTATCTTACATCATCTATCAACTCCATCTTTCAAAAAATTGGAAGATCTATCCAATCTTCCACACTTCTCTTTTTACTCTTTATTACAAAATGCCATTTATAGCAAGAACTTCCCTATGCCACCACTGGACTTTATAGATGGAGAAGAAGAATATAAAATAGAAAGAATCTTACAACATTGTGAAGCTCTATTATCCTACTCCTTTCTGATCTGATGAAAAAAATACACCCCTAAAGAAAACTCTTGGATTCCTAAGCAGAACTTAAAAAATTCACAATCTATCCTCCAAGACTATAAAAAAAATATCATCCAGCTGCCTTTTCTTCCATCCACTTTTAACCTACAACTCCCATCTCCTTATCAAAATAATCCAGAACTTTTATACTGCCTTAGTCACTATCTTCTCTTTCTCTTCACTATCACTCCTGATTGAAGAACCATCCTCCACCTTCACCTCTCCAGGCTAGAAATCCACTATCCTTGCCAACAAAACTAACCTTCTTATTCCTGTTTCCATTGCCACTACCCCTTCTAAACACCTTACTAAGACATACTATGGAGTCATTGCCATTAACTTCACTATTTATGGTCATTGACTTTACAATAAAGGGCCTAACTTGGCCTATACAGCCAATATCTTAATTCATGTCTCCAACTTCCAGTTTAACATTTCAATTAATGCTTACCTGGACATGGGCTTCTTCTTTGACTGCCTTTACCATTGTCTAATCCAAACACAATGATTAGCCAGAATCTCCAACATTTACAGATACAACATGCTTATTTCTTATATTTTCCAGACTATAGAACAAATCCATAGGATTTTAAATCAGGAGCTCCTTAACCTAGCCTATCATATGCAACTGGATGAATTCCTCACTAATGTTAATGAGTACATTCATGAATTGGCTGCCTTTACAAACACTTTAGTAGTTATTCTCCTCCTTCTCTCTTAATGACAAAACCCTCAATGTCCTCAAACAAGTGGACAACTGGTGGGAAGGATCTGATGAATCACAACTTCTAGATACCTGTCATCTCCACTATCATAAAGTATATTTTTAATATTACTACCTTGGCCACATTTGCACCACATGTCACTTCTTCCAATGTTCAACTTGCCTTCATTGAGCTCCTGGCCATATAGCCAACTGACATCCTTTACATCACCACTCTATTTCTCTCCCAGTGTCACTGTTTACATCCTCTAATTCCTTCTGATCTTCTTGATCCTTCAGTAGCAAAAACTGTATCATGCAAAGATCCACCTACATCCTCACTGGCAGCCACCACCCTTATCCAGTCCCTCCTCCTTATCCATACATAGCTCCTTGCTCTTTCTCTTCTGACTATGGCAATGATGTTATAGACAACATTAGATAAAGAAACATCACTGGCTCTCCTGGCACTTTTTATGAAGACTTCTGACAATTGTTTTGATGGTATCTTAACCCCTACTAAGAGGGTAATGTTACATTTCCCTTTTTGTTCCCCTTTTCTTTACCTTTGTAATAAAGTAAGAGTTCAATTCTCATTTAAAATCTTTTTTTTTCTTTGCTCTATGCTGACTCATTTTCACTTATATTATAATTCCAACACTTTATCAGCATATAACCTTATCCCAAACTTCTCTGGCTTTCCATGACTTTCTATGTGTTACAAAAGCTATGTATCTCTTTTATTTTTTTTCTATTTTTCTATTATTTTTCCCTTATTCCTCTTTTTATTTCCTTCAACTCAAGTCTCCACAGGTCATATAACTTACACAGCCACATCACATGACAAGTCACATGATGGGCACATCCAGACCCATGATGTCACCAGTGACATCACAGCCTAGACCCATCAATACAGCCAATAACCTAGACTATTATAAATGCCATATATCTTCCTTATTTTATTCATATTCTTTTATTATTTTTCCATTACTCTCCTCTTTATTCTCTTCAACTCGAGTTCCCACATGTCATGTGACTTACACAGCCACATCACATGATGGGCACATCCAGACCCATGATGTTATCAATGACATTATAGTCTAAACTCATCAATATAGCCAACAATCTAGACTCTTATCTCTTATTGCTTATCTATAACATCATATTTTCAACCCAGGCACAGCCCTTATCTCAAGATAATGACTCATCAAAGCACAGTACTAACTCATTGCTCAACCAGCAGCCATAGCCTTGCTTTGTTAAGCCAATGGCATAAATTACTCTTATTATGCACTATGTGCAAGAGTTAGGTTAGTTATCTCTAACCAATAGGATATGATCCAGTTATCTATTTACCTACCCTCATGTAATTCAAGCTCTGCTTTAGAGTTCTAATTAAATAGTATATAAAATGGTCAAATTGAAGGTGTCTCCTCTAGTCTTATCCTTTTTGGAGTTCCTTCCACTTCTTACTGGGTTATTCCCACTCCCCAAAGGTATAGTGCCAGATCCCCTGGATATCTGAACTCAAATTGATGCTTAATTTAGCATCCCTACCTATTGTCTTATCAATATTGACTGATATTGCCTTTGAAATCTAGCAAGATCCAAATAGTAAGTTGGCTATTTTACTAGAACAAGACTTTATCCATTTCCACCTCTGCTCTATCACCTCTCACTTATGGGCTTATTCTTTATCAGGATCAAGCACCATCCTCATCAAAGACACTTCATCATCAACACTTATCCCATTCCATATCAACTGAGTCAGCCACCAGCTAGTAATACTTGGTGTAGAATATAAAACAAGACTAACACTTACTGGTTTAAATATCTACCCTCTCACACATTATTTTTAGTACATTATATGTTAGAAATATTGGACAAGACATCCCAGTTGTAGTTGTAAAGGAGGAAGATGTTCCCCTCTCCTAATATTGACCAGTTGCACATAGCCATTAGGAAATAGCTGACATTAGCACAGAATCAATCAAGGCTACAAGCCAAGTGAAGAACTCTGCCAAGTCATACAAAAATATGAACAAGTTGAGCCTCATTCCTTATCCATACCATTCAATGTTAATCTAAATGATGTTAAACCAGAAGATTATGAGCAGCAACTAGCTCACTCACCACCACCATCTAACTATATGAACACCCCTGACTGGCCTAATTGGTTCTCCCACTTACCAACATACTCAACACCTCAGAGGTTACTGACACTTCTGAGTCAACCACTAGATTGGTATCTCATGAGAATAGTTTCATGCTCCATATCACAACCACTATTCATCTGCACCCAATTCTTACCCTCTAGCTACATGTCATCTAATTATCATTCATATACATCTATCCCTAACTTTATTCATTACAAATTAGACACCACTGCCATTGGTTCTGGTATTCATGAATTTTTGCATGAGATATAGGTCAACACAGATGTCAACTGTATTATTCAAGAAGGAATACAACTGAACTTACAATAGCTTGCTGCTACTGAACTTAGACAGAGATAGCCAAGTCATAGTCCACCACCATATAGATATCACTCCTATTGAGTATTAATTAGAGAGAGACATCTCTGTCCTTGTTCTTCTACTGACTGTACTTGAATATGCCCTTATAACTCCAGTGTTGACTTTGGTCCTTGTATTTCTACTCTATGCCCTTATTTTTTCCTTAATATATCTCATTGTTACCATCACAACTACAATAGACACTAGATCTATCATAGTTGAACCTAGAGCTCCTCTTCCTTACTAGAATAAAATTCCTCTTATCTGCCAAGATGTAGTTGAGAATTTGAGAGAATATTTTCAAGCTCTTCAATAATTATCTCAATACCTTTATCCTATCCCAAGACAAAGACAAAGGGAAATCCTTGAAGCTTATGCTGAAAAAATCTAATAGATTAGAGCTTATGCAGTACAAGTAGGAATCAATCTTGCCTCAAGATCTATCACTACCAAAAAAACCTCTTCAGAAAAAGAACCCTTTATAAAAATGAATGAATTTCATATTCACACTCCTCATCCTTATCATTGAAATTCTCCTTTGTTTTACAGGAATAATTATATCAACAATACTCAAAAATAGAAATCAATCCATCTCTATCCATTTCTTCTTTAAAGCCCCTAACCACACCTATAGATTTACCATCAAATTGCCAGTACCTGTTGACCTCAATATTGCCAACAACTCATGAAATAACAACAATAACATTGATTAATACACTTTTTATTATAGCCATCCTCTTTATTGTTATCCTTCTTATCTCATCTATCACCACTTATATCTAATACTTTCATCAAGAAAATCAAGATATTAAAGCCCATTCTCTTCAAGATATAAAGATTCCATCTTTTTAAGTTCTACCTAGAGCAATAGTGACCAACTGGCCATCATTGCACTCTAACTCTGTGATTTCATTATATCCCACAGTATACACCAAGAGATATATAGAGACACAGTAGTCCACTAGACAATTAACTTTCTGAGTTAATAAACTCTTTCCCTATCCAACATGTCTAATCCAGCTTCACCTGGTGCTGCTACTTCAATAGCACACATCACCCAGCAAGAATGGATAGCTATTTTTAATGCTTTACAGAACATGAAACAGCAACTCACCCAAGTAAATGCTAATAGAACACAATTAGAAGCAGATCTCAGAATTGCAGCCCAACAACTTACTAATGCAGTTACCACTCAACAAGAAGCTGAGAACTGCTCTAAACAACTTCTTGTTCTATACCAATGGACAGGAACCACTGCTTATAGACATGAACCTCCTCAATCATTTACAAGATCTTTGAAGATAGAAGTATTTTCAGATCCTGGAATTTATAATGGATCTCTATCAAATTTTGAAGAATGGTGAACCAAAATCAAGGCATGGATTGATTGCAATCCTAAACAGTTCACCAAATTGACTCCAAGTATGGCTGAATCAGGAATCTTCATTACTGAAGTATATATCAAAGCATGTGCCTATGCAATCCTATCAAAATTTAAAAAATTCAAAGGATCACACTTTGCTGAAGTAGAAATTGCTAAACTTGTAGATGGAACTACTGATCTTACAAGCTGGAAATGCTTAACAAGAAAGATTGAAGAAATCTTCCAACTTCAGTTGCAAAAAGATTGGACAACTAGAGGAATCAGCCAATTCAGGCAAGATAACCTCTCAACTGATGCATTTGTATTGAAATGGCAAATTCTCTTTCATCAATCTGGTATTCCAGATCAATTTGGAGTTTGGTTGTTAGAAAACAATATAAGGAAGGACATCATAGAAGAGATGTTCTGAACCAAACAATAAAGAAACTCAGTGGAAGAAACAATACAGACCATTTGACAAATCAGTTGTATAAAAGAAGAGTACTATCTCTTCTCTCAACCCAAGAAATTCTCTTCATATCAATCCAGATACAATAAATATGCTATGGACATAGATGCATTAGAAATTACAAAATGCTACAATTGCAAAAAGAAGGACATTGGGCAGACAAGTGCTTAAAAGCATGTCACATGTGTCACAAGACAGAAAGACATTTACACCTTTGCAAATTTCACCCAATGAATATATCAAAGTTCATAAAAGAACTTAGATTGAAAAGTAAGTCCAAAGGTAAGGATAGAAGATTCAAGAAATCAAGAAAAGTCCAAGTCTTAGACATGGATTTAGATTCTGACTCTGAATCTTTAGAATTAGAAGATAAAGGCCTTCCCCATACCATTAGAGGCATGAATTATGAATAAATGAAGGCATTTTTCTTCAATATGAAAGATTTTGAACACAAGGGAAAAGCTCCTCAGACTTAAATCCTTGGGATATTCAAGTCTGCAAAACAATTCCTAAACAAGTTATACAAGCCCCTCTACTCTCAAAATTTCCAATCCAAAAAACATTTGAAAATGCAAAAATCCCAACCCACAGATCAGAATATGCTGCAGGACTAGATCTTCATTCCTCTGAATCTAGAGATATTCTACTAGGACAGTAATCTGTCATTGATATTAATATTCAAGTAACAATACCTTTAGATGCCTATGGAAGAATCACTCCTGGAAGTGGCCTGGCCATCAAATCCAGGATCCATACCAGTACAAGAGTCATAGACTTTGATTACTAAGATAACCTCATGGTTCTTTTAATTAATCAAGGAATAGAAACATTCAAGATAAACTCAGGTGATTGAATTGCACAACTCATTATAGAAAAAAATCCACTCTCTTAAAGTAGTTGAAGTAGCTGAGCTATCCACAATGAAAAGAGCAGACAACAAATTCAAATCTATAAGAATCAATTTATGCACATCATCTTCAAAAGATTTCAAGATTAGATCCTTTGCAAAACAAGACATCATTATGTCTATCTAAAGTGCCCCTCTTAAATTTCATCACCAATTCATCAAAGCATCTGCTTTGCTAAATAGTAGAGAAAACACCATGTTCATTAATTGAACATGGGCTAAGAAAATCCAATTACCCCTTAAACAGCTCCTAAAACCCATAAAAGTCTACAATATAGATGGAATCCCAAATTCTACCAGAAACATTACCCATGCAACAGAAATCCTTATAGACTATCAAGAACATTATGAATATATCACTGCTAAAGTCACTGACTTAGGAAAACACTAACTTATTCTTGGTTATACATGGCTCAAATGCCACAACCTGGAAATTGATTGAACAATTGGAACAGTCAAATTGTCAAGATGCCCAATAGATTATAATATATTAAATGACAAGTCCTCATTTGTATATTGACTTGAATTAGAAGAACAAGATTCAATTTGATATATACATGCTCTTAAAAAAGAAGACCCTCTCAAGCAAAAGGAGATCCTAGTGGAAGAACTCATATCAAAAGAATATTACAAGTACCTCCATATCTTCTTAAAGAAAGAATCAGAGCACATGTTTCTTAGAAAACCCTAGGATTATGCCATAGATTTTAAAAATTCTTTTGAATCAAAGAAAGATTGAATCATTTCACTTTTCCCTAATGAACAACAAGAAGTAACCGACTTCATTGATGATCAATTACAAAAAGAATATATTGATCCAGCAAATCTCTACAAATATTACTAGTATTCTTTGTTCCAAAGAAAGATGGATGAAAAAGAATGGTGCAAGATTATTACTATTTTAACAAGCACGCCATCAAGAACAACTATCCATTACCACTCATCTTCCAGCTTGTCAATAAGCCTAAAGGTGCAAAGCTTTTTACAAAAATAGATTTATATTGGAGATACAATAACATATATATTAAAAAAGGTGATAAATGGAAAGTCACTTTCA
>JBBPKA010000286.1:0-14958 GCA_038088995.1 Guyanaporus albipodus
CTTGGAGTGGCCAGAACCGAAGGTAAGGGTGGACGGGGAGCGATCCATTGGGTCGATAATTCTTCGCATGGGGATAGCAGTGCGCGATGCGCTGCACCTCGTTGTCATCGTTGTCGTGGCACATTGGTATTGGCCAGGCGCGTCATGTTTTCGTCGTTGCCGTCGCTGGTGCGCCGCACTCTCCGTCATCTTCGTCGTGCTGGGGTGGTATTTGCCACGCTCGTGCGCGCCGTCGTCGTCGTTGTCGCAGCGCACTCCATCGCGCTGTCGTCGTCGTCTTTGTGCGGGGTTAGTGGTACACGGTGTGCTGTCGTTGTCGTAGTTGTCGCAGTGCATTGGCATTGGCCATCTGTGTCACGTCGTCGTCGTCTTCGCGTGGCGTCATCATCGTGGCGCGTCATTCTTGATGCACCAGCTATGCCCTCCCCGTCGTCGTCGTCGTTGATTTTGCGGCACATTGGCATTAGCCATATGCACCGCGTTGTCGTCGTCTTCGTGGAGTGATGACGGTACGCAGCACGCTGTGGCTTGTCGTCATCGCCTTCATGCGGCATCTTCATCATGGCGTATTGACATTGGCCACAGACGCGCTGCCGCCGTCGTCTTCGTTGCGCTGGGATGGCATTGGCCATGTCCTGGTGTCATCATTGTTGCGGTGGCAGCTGTAATGCCAAAGAAAGGAGGGATGAGGAGATAGGATGAAATAGGTACAATGACAGACCTTTGTCGTGCGGTGAATGCACTTGCTGGGTGCAGACCGCGTCGTTGCGCAGTGGTGGAGTCGGTACAATACATGCCACGCGTTGTTATCACTAATGGCATTACAGCCGCATCAGTCTCCAATGTATTTTCGTGTACACGCACCTCCTGGTAACTGCATCCCTCGTCGTCCTCGTGATCTTGACCTGGCATTGGCCAGCGTTTGTGTTGTCGTTGTCGTTGTCAGAGTATGCGGACAGGAAGAGTGACATACTGTAACGTGAGGGGACGCGGGAATGTGGGAATACTGACGTGAGGGGACGGGGGGATGTTGTAGCGCTGTAACGTGAGGGGACGCAGGGACGCAGCAGCACCGCTCATAGTGCCGTGAGGGGACGGGGGGACGCTGTAGCACAGTAACGTGAGGGGACTGACGGGCATAATAATTCGCCCAAAAATACGCATGCCCTTGCCAGGAACAGAATTGTTCCTGTTCCCGGTGGTGGTCAAATTCATGAAACTAATACAGTATACTATCCTGCGGAACCTCTCCCATATCACAGAACGAACGAGCAACGAGTGACCGTCAGTGCCCAGGCAGGAAAGACTCTAGCATCGTAAGATCGTGCTCCTTCAGGATCGGCCCGAGACCTTCCACTCCTAAAGGCCAATCAATAGACCCAGAAATCATCACAGGGTACTTCACCTCTCCTTCCACTCCAGCCCAGTCAAAGTCAATCAGCTGCGCCGTAGACGTACTACCAGGTGTCACCATCACATTCGGGTATCGAAGGTCTCCAAACACATAGCCAGCACCGTGCAAGTGTTCCATCGCTCGCCGAAGGTCCCCCTTGAATCCTGCAGGCACTTGTTGCCGTGAAAGCGCGGCCCCGAATGTCAGTCCTTCGACATATTCCATCACCACCATCCGATGTCTTCCATACGATGGTTCGTCCCCATTCACGTTGATCGGTCCACAATAAAGAAGACGCGGTGCGAATCCGTGCAAAGCCATCTCCCGGTGCACAGACGCACCATATCTCGTCACGAACTTCACCACAATGTCCTTTTCAGGATCGGTGACAGTCCGAGCACGATACGTCACACACGATGCATCTCGTTCCAGCTTTTGTTGATATTCGAACTGAACCAGCATGCGGGTGTCATCATCCAGGTATGTCTTCGGGTATGGGAAGAATCGAGGATGGGCAGTAGGTGACCTCACGTCGAGAGGCGTCATATGTGCGATCATCTGATACCATGAATCTAGTTGCTGCTTCGCTTCTCTGAGTGCATACAAGATGCGTGCAATCCGAAGACATTGCTCATCGTCGTTCACAGAGTGCACAGGAATCCACACAAAATCCGTCAGACGCTGGACGACGCAATGCGTGGTGATAATGCTACCCATGATTGTGAGCCATGGTCCTGCGTGCGCGATCAGGAACATGGGGCAACAACACTTGAGTCCCACCGTGTGATCCTACACAAACGAGGTGTCAGATGAGGAGAATATTGCAGAAATGGCATCACTTACCTTCTCTTGGCGAAGGAAACGTATATAAGAGAACGAGACTTGCACCGAGGGATCTGAACCTCCATCTCCAAATTCATTCTTCTCCTCTCCAATGATCAGATGTCTTCCCGATGTGCCAACTCCTACGAAATCCGGTGAGGTATTATCATTATTCTTGATGTATTCGAGAGGGGAGTGAACGGTTTCTTCCAACAAGAATTTCAGGTTAGAGTGTCGATCGCGTTCCGAGGGGTGGATTCCAGCAAAGCGATCTACGAGGCCTCGGATCTTGCGGACGAAATCGTCGGGTACATCATAACCTGGATCGAATGCCTTGCTAGTGAAATATGCAAATGCTGGATGGAATAATTGGATGGGAGGTGCTACTGTGCCGACTACTTTGTCGACGGAATAACGACAATCCATTAATCTCAGATCGCTAGCTTGAATTTTAGCATATTCAGATGATTTTGCGGCCAGGGAGGGGCTCAAACTGTCTCCCTTGGAGAACATCAATTTCTTGAATGCTATTTGGATGACATTGGTCAGTGGACGACTCTTGTAGATGAAGGTGACGAGACGCACGTTCGAGCAACTCGACTATGCTATCCTCGAGCTCCACCTCGGGTACTTGAATTGTATGTGCTTGTGGAGAAGGTATAATCAGTCGTGGTAGCATACGGGAATGTCAGACACACCTGGAAGGGTAGGAGATTTGATGATGACATGGAGATGATCCTGTTGGATATTGGCAAAGCAAGTTGACAATTTGCGCATAGGACGTAAAGGCTTTCCAAGCACTAGATTAACCAGCTTTTCCTCGAGTTCGTCGTCGTCTGGAAGAGAAACCTTGTAGAGAGCGAGCTGGCTAGCGTCTACGTCGCGAAATGTGTTTTCCCGTAGCGACTTGATCGAGTTCCTGAGGTCTTCGATGCAGCCATTCTCTGCGATTCGCACGCTGAACATATTATCAGGTCCATCACCGAAAACCAAGCAGTTCAGCATAGGGGATTTGATGATGACATGAAGATGATCCTGTTGGATATTGGTAAAGCAAGTTGACAACTTGCGCATAGGACGTAAAGGCTTTCCAAGTACTAGATTAACCAGCTTTTCCTCGAGTTCGTCGTCATCTGGAAGAGAAACCTTGTAGAGAGCGAGCTGGCTAGCGTCTACGTCGCGAAATGTGTTTTCCCGTAGCGACTTGATCGAATTCCTGAGGTTTTCGATGCAGCCATTCTCTGCCATTCGCACGCTGAACATATTATCAGGTCCATCACCGAAGACCAAGCAACTGAGGACGATCTCGCGCGGGGCAGCCATGTCGAATATGGACCAAGAGAGTAAGAGTTGGAGAGACGCAACGCGCAAGTTTGGACTTGTTTGCAGGGAAGCCACAAATTGGACTCCGACTTGGTCTGACCAGTCGGCTGTAGCCCGTGTGTAGGCGTCACAGATGGTCCAATGGCTACTAAGCGTGAGCAATCCAAAGTCACCGCCACGTTGATCAGGCGCACGTGGTCGAATTGATAGATATCCATGGCATATACATGAAAAAAACAAAGTTCAGGGAGGAGGCAATGACGCTTTGACACGATGGCTCCAGTCCCACGATCTAAAACGACGCGCGTACCTTTCCGTACAGATCCTGGAAGGCGAGTTCTGTTCCACGTCGATCAATGAGCGACCGCATGAAATAAAGAAGAGCGCACCAATTTCACCACCTCGTTGCCCTCGACCGAAAGAATGGCTGGAAGAGAACGTGTGTACACGGAGTGATAGTTTTTGGGTACAGAGATATACACATGCGCTGCCTCACCTTGTCCGTTCGGAACCCACACCACTGAATTCACAGTCTTGGATCGGTCGATGGTTTGCTTACACACGCCATCCTAGACAAGATGAATAAATCGAGGTAAAAGTGTGAAACCATATAGTGTTGAGGCGACCGACATCAGTCCACAACTTGTAGCCGCGTGTGAACCGCGTCAGGAGTAAGCGGCCGTTGGGCGACCTGAATGGATGAGAGCAATTAGAACGCCGTACGCATTGCACAATCAACAGTACAGTGCTATTACCAAGCAACTTGACTGACAAATTTGCGGACATGCACCAGGGTGCGGTGGTGTACGAGTGTCTCCTCGGGAGCCAAGTGTGCACGTTCAATAGACACCCAAAAAAACGCACAACGTACCCCAACGCGAAAAATCATGGCCGTTCTGTCCCAGCTGAAACCTTCACTCGAGACGGACGGCATGCGCGACGGTCTGCTCATTTCCATTTCGTCGTCGGCACCGGCGGCAGTAGCCATCCTGGCCTTGCCCTTGGGCACGCGTCGGGCGGTCAGCCAGACAAGGAAATTCGTTGCGAATGCGCGTATTGCGGCTAGACGTTGGCAGCACCACTTCATGATGAGCTGGTGTACACGGACGATGCTGAGCTTGGCAAGTTCGTTGAGCATCTCGGTGATGACTTCCTAGAGCCATGTCACGTTCTTTTCATATACCACTCATTTCACATCAATCACCATCACTTAGTCCTCATTACATTCATTTCCATATGAGTCTAGATTATGATGTAGTTACATGCAATTTACTCATGTAGTGACATCATACCTCATTGTAGGTAGTATATAGTCTTGGCTTGTACATTCTGAAACCCTAGTTGCAGAATATTATTACCTTTGCTATCATTGGGGATCTTTTCCTCAGTGTGATCATTGGATGTAACATTATTCTGCAACTACTCCATTCACCCCCTTACCACTCTACCCACCCTTTTCCTTTACTCTTGCCCTCACATCCATTTTGGTGTCATGAGCAATACTCATTCCCCTTCCTCTATGCTGGTACATTCAATGTATCAGTCCTTCTCCAAGACACTGTGTATAGCCAGATCCCAGGCTTAAGGGAGATCTGTTGAGTGCACGAAGCTCAGGAACTAGCACCCTAGATCCACACTATTTTATACACTTGTCTGGCATACTAAATAAGGATAATGTTACTATTCCCCATAGTGCACTAGGGGTAGTTCCTGGATAATATCAACCCAAGCATATCTGAGGGGAGATAATACCTGTCCCCTATGGTTCATGTAATTACTGCTCAGCCTCTGTGCTGTAAATGTCATGCAGAAATTCCAATTAACCATTGTTCTGCACCAGCATCTCTCTCTTCTCTTCTACTAACTTCTTCCCCTTTTTCCCTTGATTTCATCTCTTGCAGATCAAGATTTTGCTTTACAGACAGGCCTCCTCAACATGCCTAACCCTCTGCTCTCCACCAATCTCCCACCTTCAGCCTGAGTGAGCTTTTATAGCTTCAGGCAACACACCTCTCCTTTTTAAAAATTTTACCTTCTATCTCCCTCCACTTATTTAGTACAATTTGTATTAGATAGAACATAATCAGTATAAGAGCTTTACAGCTAGCTGCTGCAAGGTTCTTCAATCACCTTACTCAGGTCACCTGAACATGTGACGAGACCACCTTGATTCACACTAAATCAGGTGAAATATACAAGTTGTTCCAACATGCATGCGACTTCAGCACATGCCTCAATCCTACTGCCTATACTCTAGAATGTTGTCATATTTATGATGATGAATATCAACCTGACTCTAGTAAGAATTTTGCTTGTGAAAGTCACAAAAAAATCTTATGACAACAATATAACAACCAACTCTCATTTAGAGGTTGTCCAGTCACAAAATGTACCCCACTTCCAAAAACTGAAACCCAGCCAATCTTTGATGAGGAAAAGTGCTGGAAAACCATCACTGAAGAAATCATCAGTCCACATGGACAATTCAGTGAACTCCTCATCTTGGCCTAGGATTACTATAGGGCAATGTGTGAAGAATCCATCATACTTCCTTCATCTCCACCTATCACTACCCCCACATCCAAACCTGTGGAGCCAATTTTCAAGTTTCCAGTCCTCAGTCCTCCTCCCCCAATAGTAAAGGTATCAACATCCAAACCATTACCAAAAATTCATGCTCCATCAATTTACAAGCATGGATTCAAGATGAAAACCCCTTCTTCTCTGATCACAATTGTCACTCTGCAACCAATCAGGGCAATCACACCCATCATCCTTAGTGACGATGATTTCCCACCTCTTCCCTCTTGCCCTATCAAGTCGCCTCTCTCACAAAAGGCATCTGTTCCTTCACCCTCTGTATCTATCACTCCATGCCCTATGTAAAAATACATTCCTTTTATCTCTGCTGTTTCTCCCCTGACATACACTAATTGGGAGACTGACATGGTTGAGACCCTAGAATCTACAATCTGGGTGCAACTCCTGTCTTCATCCCTCTCTCCACTCCCATACTCTGTTTCATGATTTAAATTGACAAGTCCAGTTGACTGGACCCTCACTACTTATTCCCCCACATTGTCTGTCACTTCAACAAAAATAATTTGGATCTCTCTTCCCAAACCTGTTGAAGAAAAAAGAAAAAGAAAGCCAAGGACACAGACACAGGTGTCTAAGGCAATAGAAGAACTTTCACTGGAGCAGATCACAATGATTCAAAGAGGAATCTGACAACTCCAGGTGGAAAATTATGCCATACAAGCTCTTTTCCTGGAAAAGAAGGCAGAGACATTAAGAAAAGAAATAAAAAAGAGAGAAAAGGAGTTGAAGAACAAAAAGAAGTCCACCTCCAGTAAAGTAGTAAAAAATAAATATGATGTCCTTATGGTAGAAGAATCAAGGGAATCAACAATGGGACATGATAAAGTCCCCAAAAAAGAAAAAAAAAGAACATTGCCAGTGTGAAAGACATCCAAGAAGGTGAAACTCCCTGTGAGAGGGTTCAAGTCGGCCACAGGATTGGATCTGTTCACATCTAAGAAAAAGACCATCCCTGCCCTGAGTCAGGAGGTGGTGAATACAAACATATAATGTGCAATCTCAGAGAACATGTATAGATAAATAGTGCCATGCTTAGGATTAGCAGTAAAAAAGAACATTCATGTTGGAGCAGGCATGATAGATTCTGACTACCAAAGGGATCTTATAGTCCTTTTGATGAACCAAGGTGCTAAGCCCTTTGAGGTCAATGAAGGAGATAAAATTGCTTAGCTAATAATCAAAAAGATCCACCATCTCGAAGTAGTGGAGGTAAAAGTGTTGCCTGCTACAAAGCAAGGTGAAGACAAGTTTGATTCTATAGGAATCCGAAAGATAACCCATGACATGATGAGCAGTGGGGAACCAATCAAAATCCTGAAGAGAGAAGCATAATTGCCTGACAAGGCAGATTGATCCTCTCTCAAACAAGGAAATATCCAGTTAGGACAAAACTGGATGAATACCATTGATCCATGGTCAATCAATTGGATCTGACAAAATATGAACAAAGAAATAGCAAGGGACATAAATGAAAAGCTCTGAACCTTCATTTATAAAAGTAGAATACAAGAGGTAGATGAATTATTAGTTCAACAATTAAAGGACTTGGACAATAATGAGTTAACCTGGGTATTGCAAGAACTCCAATGCAAACTTAAGTTTGTAAACAAGTCTGAATAAAAGAAATCATCCTCTCTTGAATTACCAATTGTATAAGAAATAACTGATGGACGAACCTTCGACATAATTGCACTAGTAGACTCCAGTTGCATGGGTTCTAGCATAGATTGAAGTTTTGTCAAAGAAAAAGGCATTCCCACTCATCCACTGCCCCAGCCAATACCTGTGTACAACATAGATGGATCTCCCAATATGAGTGGAAAAATAGAAAATTTTGTGGTCAGAAACTTAATGATTGGAGACCACCAAAAACAAATTGCCCTAGCAGTGATGACTCTAGGAACCAATAAGATCTTCCTTGGTCACAACTGGTTGGAACTCCATAATCCTAAAATAAATTGGAAGACAGCAGAAATTCAATTCATCTGCCAAGGAGACCATTCAGTTGGATACATAACTGAGGGAGAAGAACAAGAGCACAACAACCAGATCTTTCAGATTAACATTGAACAATATTGTCAAAATGTTGCAACTGACATTGTAGCTACAGCCAACTTGGCCAAGAAAAAACAAACCTTTGAGCAAGCAGTCCCAGAGTATCTACATGATTATAGGAATGTATTCGCCAAAGAAATATTTGATGAATTACCACTGCATCAACCCTGGGATCATACAATTGAGTTACTACTAGGAGATCATACTATAGATTGTAAGACATATAATCTTTCCCCAGCTGAACAACAACAGCTGGACTCTTTCCTCAAAGAAAATCTTTAATCAGGATGGATTTGTTTATCAAAATTGTCATTTGCCTTCCCTTTCTTCTTTGTAAAAAAAAAAGATGGTAGTCTCAGACCAGTACAAGATTACTGGAAGTTAAATGCAATTACTGTCCGAAACAGATATCCCTTACCATTGATTAGCAAGTTGGTGGACAAATTGAAGACAGCTAGATACTTCACTAAGCTCGACATCCAATGGGGATACAACAACATTCATATAAAGGAAGGAGATGAATGGAAGGCAGCCTTCCGAACCAATAGAGGGCTGTTTGAACCATTAGTAATGTTCTTTGGGTTGACCAATTCCCCTGCTACATTCCACATATACATAAATCATCTATTTAGACAGTTAATCAATAGCAACCAAGTAATAGTCTACATGGATGATATCATGATATACTCCAAGGAACTCCAAAAACATAGAAAAATTACTAGGGAGATATTACAAATCCTGTGTGATAACAAATTGTCAATAAAATACAAGAAATGTAGTTTTGAGGCTACTGAAACTGAATACCTCAGACTAATCATTTCCAAAAATAAGATCACAATGGACCCCCTAAAAACACAGGCCATTGAAGAATGGCCAATATCTACTATCCACAAACAATTGCAAGGATTTCTTGGATTCCTCAACTTTTACTGCTGTTTTATCCAGGATTTCTCCATTCTTGTCCAACCCCTTAATACCTTTACTTCCAAGAAGAAGGAGTTCACATGGATGCCAGAGTGTACCAAAGCCTTTGACACTCTTAAAAAGGTGCTATTGAATGCAATCTCACTTGGATTACCTACAGATACTGATCCCTATTGAGTGGAAACTGATGGATTAGGATTTGGAGTAGGGGCTGTTCTCTCAGAAACAAAGCAATGTCTGGAGACCCATTGCCTTCACCTTCCATTCTCTCCTAGACGCTAAAAGAAGCTACCATGCAAGTGACTTCAAAATGTTAGGGGTTATGTTTGCCCTCAAGGAATGGAGGCATTATCTCTTAGAAAGTGCACATCTCTTCAAGATTTGGATGGATCATTGGAATCTGGAATTCTTCCAGAAACCACAAGATCTATCTTAACAACAAGTCCAATAGCAATGAAATATCCAAGAATACAACTTTGTCTTCATATATTGACCAGATCGTACAAATCCTGCAGACCTCCTGTCCCAAAGACCAGATTATGAGAAGGGAGTAGAATTTGACAATATAGATTCAGTTCTCCTGCCAGAAAGATTTTTCGTCAGACAATCACTAACTATAATAGAAGAAAAAATAAAAGAAGCATTGAACCTAGTTGAACCCTTCATAAGGAAGGCACTACAGGACAAAAACTCCTTATGAACTCAAGAAGAAGACAAACTCATCAGGTGGAAAGATAAAATCTATGTATCCAATCTACCTATCCTACAAGAAAATCTACTCCAAGAATTCCATGACCATTCGATTACCAGCCATCCCGGAATCAAAAGGACACTCTCTTTAATCTGAAACAGTTACTACTGGCCAACCATCAGAAAAAATGTAACAAGGTTCATTAATGGCTGTGCCACATGCCAATGAACAAAAGTAAAGCAAGTAGAACAAACCACCCCCCTTTATCCTCATACTTCCCCCAAAAATCCCTGGGAAGTAATTTCTATAGACATTATCAGACCCTTACTGGAATCTAATGGACACAACACAATCCTAGTAGTAGTAGACAAATTAACAAAAATGACACATCTCTTTTCCATTTCTAATAACATAACATTGGCTGGAGTAGCTAATATTTACAAAGACCAAGTATTTAAATTACATGGAACACCAAAAAAGATCATATCAGACTGAGGCTTTCAATTTGTTTCCTCCTTTATAACAGACTTAGCTAAATTATTACACATTTCTCTAAACCCTTCTACTACATATCATCCACAAACAGATGGACAAACCAAAAGAATGAACACAGAAGTAAAACAATATCTACATATTTATATAAACCATCAATAGACTGATTGGACTGAATGGTTGGCAATAGCAGAATTTGCCCTGAATCAAAGGGTATCCAAAGCCACCAAGTTTTCTCCATTCATCTTGAATTATGGACATCAACCAACTATACAAACAAATCATTGGGTTTAGACCAAGAACAAATCTGCCAACCAATTTGTCCAAAAGATGAAGGAGATACAAACTATTACAAGGGAAGCGCTAGACAAAGCTGCACAAGTAATGAAAGCAAATTATAACAAATATGCTAAGAGTTGCCCAGAATATAAGAAAGGTGACCAAGTACTCATTGATGCCACATTCATCAAAACAGACCAACCTATGAAGAAACTTGATGACCAGTACTATGGACCATTCAAAATCAAGGAAAAGGTTAGAGCCACAGCATACAAACTTGAGTTACCAATCAGATGGAAAACCATATACCTGGTCTTTAATGAAAGCAAATTATTTCCCTTTGTGGCCATCCAATTTCTCTCACAAATCAAAATTCCCCCTATTCCCAACATAATTCAGGGACAACCAGAATACAAAATTGAAAGTGTTGTTGACTCTTGAGTCCAATGCAATCAATTAGAATACCTCATTCATTGGAAGGGATTCCCCTGTGAAGAACAGGAATGAATCAAGGCTCGAGATCTCAAACACACACAAGAAGCTATTAAGCTTTTCCATCATCAAAACCCTACTGCTTTGCATGCTTACATTATGATTCCCACCCAAAATCAGGCAGTCACAACCAAAGATCCCCTGTACTAATATCCCATCTGTTGTAACATCCCTCTTCCAATTCCTATTACCTCCATTCTGGTATCCCCAGATTTTCTTGCATACTGCAAACAATTGTCTTAATGTTATCTGGGATGAATGACTCTAAGAAGGGAGTAATGTCACATTCTTTTCATATACCACTCATTTTATATCAATCACCATCACTTAATTCTCATTACATTCATTTCTATATGAGTCTAGATTATGACATAGTGACATCATATCTCATTGTAGATAGTATATAGTCTTGGCTTGTACATTCTGAAACCCTAGTTGTAGAATATTATTACCTTTGCTATCATTGGGGATCTTTTCCTCAGTGTGAGCATTGGGCATAACAAGCCACTTTTGGTTCTTTTGTGTAAAAAATGTCCATTGCTCCAGGACAAATTAGCCTGAGATGGAAATGAGACTTGATGATGCGACGAGCTGGGAAAATGTTACACCTTAAGTTCACACTAGGGTAGAAATTCCCCAATGATCACCAAAGTGATAATATTCTGCAACTAGAAAATTGTACTCATACAGGCTCTGGTTATATACTATGTATCTTGTGGTGTGATATTATTATATACAGAAGATGTGTGTAACTATGTTAGTAATCTAGAGCATTCAAGACTCAGAGTTATGTGTGGTTTGAGGGAAAAGAAGAGAAGGAAAAGATAGGCATGACATTACCCCCTTTTTAGAGTTGGCCATCCTGGACAACAAAACTTCAGGAATTCTTGAAAGGCAAGGAAATCAGGGGAGACAAGGATGGAGGTAGTTGGCATAGGGAGTGGTATATTTCTGCAAATAGAACATTTGCACAAAGGATCTGATTCAAAGGTGCAATTTTGTGCTGGTATGATGATATATATGTAAGAAGCAGTTGGATTTTGGTGATGGAATTCTAAGGCCTTAATCCATTTGCATTCTTCTTATGGAAAGCCTTTCCAATGAATTAGATATTCCAGTTAATTGTGTTTAATTCTTGAATCAACAACATATTCTACTTCTTGTTTCTTATTTTCATCAATTATATCTAAAGATGGTGGAATTTGTTGTTGTAATAGGAACTGTTCTTTGATAAATGGGAATAGTTTGCTTTTGTTAAATATAAAGTAGATTAATTGCCATTTTGGATTTAATTTGAGTTTATAGACTCTGTTTTCTTTTTTTTTATGATTAGAAAAGGTTCATAATATTTGTCATTCAATTTTTTGATTGATCAATCCATTTTAATGAAAGAGGTATTAACTAATATAAGGTCTCCAGATGTGAATCTGGGTTTCTCTTGAGTATGCTTGTTATGATTTTCCTTCATTCATTATGCTGTCTTTTTTAGATTTTCTTCCATCTCTCTTCACATTTCATTTATTCTAGCTACAAACTATTCCACTAATTCATTTTTTACTCAAATTTGGTGATCCATGCAAATTGTTGGCTAATGTCCATAATTTAGGATAAATGGGGAATATTCTATAGCTTCTGACATTCTTTGGTTCAACATAAACTCTGCAATTGGAAGCCAGTCTGTCTAGTTGTTCTATCTATGATTTATATAAATATATAGATATTGTTCTATTATAGTGTTTATCCTTTTTGTTTATCTATCTGTTTGTGAATGGTGTATGGTAGATGGGTTTAATTTAATACTAAGTAATTTGGAAAGATTGTTCATGAATAAAGAAATAAATTGTAAGCATCTATCTGATATGATTTTCTTTGATATATCATATAATTTAGATATATTATTTTTATATATTTCTACTACTTCCACTAAAGTTATATTATTTGAAATAGGAAATACATGCATTATTTTTGAGAATTTGTCAATTACTATTAATATTGCATTATATCCTTTTGATTTGAAAAATGGTCCAATGATATCTATAGTAATGACATTTCAAGGAGCTTCAAATGTATTATATGAATATAGTGGAGTTATTTGTTGTATATTTTTTTGTTTTTGTTTTTTAACATATATTATATCCTTTTACAAATCTTTTTATATCTTTTCTTACATTTGGCCAATAATAAAAATTTCTAAGGAGAAAAAGTATTCTTTTTACTCTTAAGTGTTCCACAATTGGATGGTTATGGAACTACTAGAGTATTTCCTCTTAAAACTTTGGAAGTTCTGAAGTGTATATTTTATTCTTCCATAGTACTAGTTCTTGTTTGTTCTTTGACCATTATGAATGTTTCTCCTTCAATCATTGTTTCATTTTTGATTCAATCATGTTAAAGGCTTTCTTGATTCTTTTGTCAATAGTGGTAAGGAATCAAATGAAATATTGTTGAAAGAATCTTTTAGGAAGGAGTGTTGAACTAGTGTTATCAAGTTTTATCCCCTTTTTATAATTTGACCTCTGAGACAAAGAATTTGCCAGGTTAGTTTAGCCTAGTCAATGTATAAAGGTGAAATTATATTCTTGTATGTCCCTTTGCCATTGGACTTGTTTTTGAATAGATTTTAAGGTTTTTAGAAGAATTTGAGGTTTCAATGGTTGATCTAGACTTTAAATGGGTAAATGGCACCTAAAAGATATTGGCATCATTCTTTTAATATAAATATAACTTCTAACATTTTTAGGTTGCTTGTGTGATAATTTCTTTCTGCTTCTAGTAATAATCATAAAGCAAATATGATTGATTGCCAAACTTCTTCTTGTTTTTGAGACAAGACTGTCAAAGTGCTAATAGTCAATAAATTGACTAACAATTAGGATAACAATCTTAATAAAGTAATTCACAATAGTTATGACTCAAGTCAAGTCATATTTGTGAGTCAACATCAGTCAGCAATCACAGTCTTGGTTATACCATCAGTAAGCACTTGATTATGAATTAGACTAGAATATTTCTAATATCTGACTCATATCCTATGCTTTTTGATATCATGAGTCATATTATTTTTTATATTTATACTGTATATAAATATATATAAAGTCTATCTATCTATATATACAAAGGCTACTGTACTCTATAGGCTAAAAAGAGAAATATTTATCTTTTCCTTTTTCCTCAATCATTTTAATTGTCTCCAAAGACAAGCTCTACTGAGATCATCTTTTGCTTCCACCAAGATCTCTGTGAAAATATACACGTGAGTCTCCACTTATGATACCTACTATCACTATACTATGCATCCCAGAAAGAAGAGTATTATATCTCCACTTTTTCTTTAGTCATTTGTAAGCTACATAATTAGCAGTTTGGTGGTTGACAATGCCACTTAGTGGGACACAGTTAGCCTTATAATCTGGCAAAGCTGCATTACTGCCCTCAAATCCTGCCTAGCAGTTCTTCAATCAATACCAATTGTACTGGTATTTTAGCAATATGGTGAAGCAAGCACCTACTACTGATAAATTGATTTGCACAACCTCTCATTTACAGCGTGGGAGGTAAGCTTTTTTGCATATGGGAATGAATATATCATGGGATTTGGGAACATTGGTGTCTAGATGCAACAGATGGGGCAGATCTACATAATTTGTCATATTTGTGGCTGAAAGTTAGCAAAGGTGAGGCTCTCTGATGTTAAAGACTCAGTATTTGTGATATTACCAGATATGTCTAATATATTCTGGCATTTTCTGCCAGTGTCAAATTGAAGAATAAGTTTGTGCAGCTATTATCCTCCATATGATTTGCTTGTTCTATATGGTATTTTCCTCTTTGTTTCTTCCATTTTATAATATTTCCACTTTTTAAAAATACCATACTTATTTTCAAT
>JBBPKA010000287.1:0-14903 GCA_038088995.1 Guyanaporus albipodus
CGCGAGACGCAGTGGGTACAGCAGATGTCTGGTTAAGATGAGGGTGATGAGACATGATACTCAGTGCGAGAACGGAGTGATTGGACGAACATGATGGCCTCGTTATTTATCATGCTACGGTGCGAGATTGTGAGACAGGCTGTGGAGTGGATCTGTCAGACGAGTGACAGACCGAATTGTTGTACCAACCTGGACGCAGTGTAGTTCCGTCCCGATGAGTTGTGTGAGATGGTGGTGGCGAAATGAACACGAGTCCACCAAGTCGGACGCGTCTTGACTGACATGGTCGCACGTGACCGCGGCCATCCCCTTTTTCGCCTATTTGACCCCTGTCATTTCTCTTGGGTCAGTATTGGTAGCAACTTGTGACTTGGAGTGGGTGCAGTCGTTTGCTCACGTATTATGACATCGTATGGTTCGACCCTTCCGCGCGAGTGCTCTGGGTGACACTATTGATATCAAACATCATGATGGTATAAGCTCACCGTGCAAGCGATGGGAAAAGCAATTAGGGATTAAGCGGAAAAAACTGGCCCAGTGGCGACCTATACGAATAACTACGACGCACGAGGACGAGATAGAATTACCAATAGGCTCAATGAGCACACTGACTGACAAATGTGGGTCACGAGAGTGAAGATGGTGTTATGTTCTTTTCATATATCATTCATTTTACATAAATCACCATCACTTAGCCCTCATTACATTCATTTCTGTACAGGCCTAGACTATAACATAGTTACATGCAATTTACTCATGTAGTGACATCATATCTTGTTGTAGGTAGTATATAGTCTTGACTTGTACATTCCAAATCCCTAGTTGTAGAATATTATCACTTTTGTGATCACTTGGGATTTTTTACCCTTGTGTGAACTTGAGGTGTAACATTATTCTGCAACTACTCCATCCAACCCTTCTCCCTACCCACCTTCCCCTTTACTCTTGCCCTCACACCCACTTTGATGTTGTGAGTGATAATCTATCCCCTTTCTTTTAGCTGGGACATATAATGTCCTAGTCTACCTTCAAAATGCTGTATATAGCTGGATCCCAGGCTTAAGGGAGAACTGTTGGACATGTGAAGCCCAAAGTCTAGCACTTTATAGAAATGCTATTCATATGCTTGTCTGGTGTTACAAATAAGAATAACATTGCTATTCCCCATAGTGCACTAGTGGTGGTTTCTAGGTGACATTAACCTAAGCATATCTGGAGGGAGACAATATCTGTCCCTTGAAGTTTGTGTGATAACCTCTCAGCCCTCATGCTGTTCACATCATGCAGAATTTCCAATTGACCACTGTCCTGTACTGATGTCTTTCCCTTCCCCTTATCTGACTTCTCTCCCCTCTCCCTTGATCTTCAACTTCCACAGATCAAGATTTTGCTCCACAGACAGGCCTCCTTGATATACTCAATCCTCTGCTTCCTTCACCAATTCTCTGCCTTTGGTTTGAGTGAGCTTCTGTAGCCTTAGACAACACCCTCCTCTCTTTTTACATTTTCATCTTTACCTGGACACATCATGTCCACTTCCATACCTAACAACACATACATCTGGGGTTTCAATAAACTCCAAGATGCCCTCACTACTGCCTCCTCCTCATCCTCCACCACACCTGTCCCTCCTACTGCCAATGATGACCATATGCAATATATGGATCAATATATGGCCTGGTATAGGTTATTCAAAGCAGACCCATTGGTGGTGGGTCCCCAACCACAGGCACCCAGACATGCACCCCCTCCCCTCCCTCCTCTACACTCAATCAGAGTAGCAACCTTTTGGTCAGCAAACTGGCACTCTGCCAGTCCTCACCCCACATCTCTCTTTGCCACATGGCCTGCTAGCCACATTCACATCCATTTATTGGTTCCAGTATGGAACTACCTTGCCCTGTCTTTCTGATCCCCCTCTTCCAAGTTAATTGTGTGATGACCTCTCAGAAAGTCAATTGTCACAAAACCTAATGATTTCACTGGTGATAAAGAAAAGTTTGTCCAGTGGCAATGACAAGTTGGACTCTACCTCCAAGGATTTGACCACAAGTCCACTGATAGAGAGGCAATTTTAATTGTCCTCTCTTACATGAAGGGAAACAATGCTGCAGGATAATTTGCCAACCTGTATGCATTGGAAGATTTACAAAAAGGTGAAACTCTCCACCAGTTCCAACATTGACTGGCGATCACCTTCCAACTGGCAGCCCTGGACCACCATGCCAAAAAGAAGTTGCTGGCTATCTGGCAACAAAAGACTGAGTCTATTGAAGATTTCTTCATGTGGATGAAGCATCTTGTCCTAGAAGCAAACTGGGACACAAGGACATATGGGTACATGCTCATAAATCTCATGCATGATGGCCTACATAATAAAGACATTGAATATGTCAAGTGGGTGTTTTCCACCCTATTTGACAACCTCACCTTTGACAAGTGGGAATAAGCCTTGGTCAAGGCCAATCAGATCCTAGCTGAGATCAATAAAAAAAAATGGAGATTGGGATATTTTTCCCAATTCCAACCCCACCAACAAGGTCAACAGGGAAATCTCTCCAGTATCCTGTACAAGAGTATTGCAAGTCAAAGGGACTGAAGGATACCACCCCCAAGACCACCACTTCTATACTCCCCAAGAACTTCCATCTGAATCAAGTCAAAACATTTGAAGGACAAGGTGTGCCTATGGACCTGTCCATAGTGCATGCAAACAATATGTGCTGACAGTGTGGGGTCCCTTGGCCCTGCAAAATTCATTTCAAGCCACAACAACAAATATATAAAGTTGCAACCAAGGAGACTGCCCTGGAGGTGATCATGAAACAAATGGAGGAGTTGAAAGCTGAGAACAGGGCTTTAAAAGAAAAGGTTGAGGATTTTGGAAAAAGAAATTAGCTAAGGATTGAGCTAGTTTCTCTATAGTAGTTCCTTCATATAATAAATTTTCAGTTTTGAAAAACAAAGAAGGAATGAATGATTCAGAGTCTGAGATTGAACAAAAACAGGAGACAAACAAAACTTCTAATAAAAAAATAGTAAAAGAAAGGAAAACAATAAAAAAATTACTTATTTAACAATCTTCTAAGAAGGCCAAACTCCCAACCAGAGGATCTGAGTCAGCTGCAGGCTTAGATTTATATGCCTTAGAAAGGAAAACCATTGCCCCCTTGTCACAAGCAGTTGTCAACACCAATATTCAATGCACTATCCTGACAGATGCATATGGATGAATTGCACCCTGATTGGGATTAGCAGTAAAAGAGTCCATTCATGTTGAAGCAGGCATGATTGACTCTAATTATCAGGGAGATCTTATGATCCTCCTAATGAATCATGGAACTGAGCCCTTTGAAGTGAATAAAGGAGATAAAATTGCTTAGTTAATAATTGAAAAAATTCACCATCTTAAAGTAGTAGAAGTGGTGACATTACCAACTACAAAACAAGGTGAAGACAAGTTCAGTTCTATAGAAATCCAAAAGGTAACCCATGATGTAATGAGCAGTGGGAAGCCAATCAAAATCCTAAAGAGGGAGGCACACTTGCCTGACAAGGCAGATTGATCCCCTCTAAAAAAGAAAAATATCCAGTTAGGACAAAACTGGATGAATACTGTCAATCCATGGTCAATCAATTGGATCTGACAAAATATGAATAAAGAGAAAGTAGGAGAAGTAAATGAAAAACTCTGAACCTTTTGTACATAAGACTAGATTAAGTGAAATAGATGACCAGTTGGTACAACAACTGAAACAATTGGACAACAATGAAATAACTTGGGTATTAAGGGAATTACAAAGAAAACCTAAGTTTATAAATAAATCCAAGTGAAAACAGTCATCTTCCCTCGAAATACCAGTTGTATATGAAATGACTAATGGATGAACCTTCAAAGTAATGGCATTAATAGATTCTGGATACACTAGATCCAGTATAAACCAAAGCTTCATACAAGAAAAAAATATTCCCACTCATCCACTACCAAAACCAATCCCAGTATATAACACAGACAGATTTGCCAATGTGAGTGGGAAGATAGAAAATTTTGTAGTTGGAAACCTTGCAATAGGAGACCACAAAGAACAAATTGCCCTAGCAGTAATGACTCTGGGCACCAATAAAATCTTTTTCAGCCATGACTGGCTGAAACTACATAATCCAGAGATAAATTGGAAGATAGCAGAGATACAATTTACCTGCCAAAAGGACCACTCTACTGAATACATAGATGAGAAAGATGAACAAGAATACAACAATTGGATTTTTCAGATCAACATTGAACAATACTATTGAAATGTGGCAACCGATGTCACAGCAATGGCCAACATGGCCAAGAAAAAACAAACCTTCAAGGAAGCAGTCCCAGGATATCTTCATGACTATAAGAATGTATTTGCCAAGGAAACTTTTGATGAACTTTCTCCTTATTGTCCCTGGAATCACACCATTGAATTGTTACCAGGAGATCACACATTAACTGCAAAACATATAATCTCTCCCCAGCTGAACAACAACAGCTTGATGCCTTCTTAGAAGAAAATCTCCAATCTGGACAGATCTGACTATCAAAATCTCCTTTTGCCTCCCCTTTTTTCTTTGTGAAGAAAAAAGATGGTAGTCTTCAACCAGTACAAGATTACCATAAACTAAATATGATTACCATTTGAAATTGTTATCCCCTACTGTTGATTAGTGAGTTGGTGGATAAATTAAAAACTGCCAAGTATTTCACCAAACTCAACATCCAATGGGGATACAACAATATTCAGATGAAAGAAGAAGACAAGTGGAAGGCAGCCTTTAGGACAAATAGAAGGCTGTTTGAGCCATTAGTTATGTTCTTTGAGTTAACCAATTTACTGGCCACATTCCAAATGTATATGAATCATTTGTTTAGACAATTGATA
Organism: Guyanaporus albipodus; assembly: GCA_038088995.1. Taxonomy (NCBI): domain Eukaryota; kingdom Fungi; phylum Basidiomycota; class Agaricomycetes; order Boletales; family Boletaceae; genus Guyanaporus; species Guyanaporus albipodus. Next base: position 4,911 of record JBBPKA010000287.1, read on the forward strand.
AATGAAAACCAAGTAATCATGTATATGGATGATATCATGGTGTATTTGAAAGAACTTGAAGAATACAAAGAGACCACAAGAGTGGTCCTACAAATTCTGAGGGATAATAAGTTGTCAGTAAAACACAAGAAATACAGTTTCAAGGCAACAGAAACTGAATATCTTGAACTTATCATCTCTGAAAACAAAATCACAATGGATCCTCTCAAAACACAAGCAATCAAAGAGTGGCCCATACCCACCACTCAAAAACAACTATGAGGATTTCTTGGATTCCTGAATTTTTACTGCTGATTCATCCAAGACTTCTCTATCCTTACCTGCCCCCTTAATGCCCTTATCTCCAAGAAGAAGGAGTTCATGTGGACATTGGAGTATATGATTGCATTTGACACTCTTAAAAAGGCTCTGCTAAATGCAACCTCACTCAGATTATCCACAGATTCAGATCCATATCGTGTGAAAATCAATGGATCAGGATTTGGCATAGGGGCAGTCCTCTTCCAAAAACAAGGTAACATCTGGAGGCCAATTGCCTTCGCCTCTCATTCCCTCCTAGACACTGAAAGAAACTACCATGCAAGCAACCTCAAAATGCTTAGGGTTATGTTTGCACTCAAAGAATGGAGGCACTATCTCTTAGGGAGTGCTCACTCCTTCAAGATTTGAACTGACCACTGGAATCTGGAGTTTTTCTGGAAATCACAAGATCTGTCTCAATGACAAGCCCACTAGCAACAAGACATCCAAGAGTATGACTTTGTCTTTGTACACAGATCTGGTCATACCAACCCTGCCGACCCTCTGTCCAGGAGATCAGATTATGAGAAGGAAGTAGAATTCAACAACACAAATTCAATTCTACTATCCAATTGATTCTTTATCAGACAATCACTAACTATGACAGAAGAAAAGATCAAAGGAGCATTAAATCTAGTTGAACCCTCAATATGAAAAGCCCTACAGGACAAACACTTCCCATGGACTCAAAATACAGATGGACTCATCAGATGGAAAGATAAACTATACATACCAGAATTACCTATTTTAAGAGAAAGTCTACTACAAGAGTTCCATAATCACCTGATTGCCAGCCATCCTGGAATCAAAAGAACCCTTTCCTTACTCCAAAATGGTTACTATTGGCTGACCATCCGAAAGGATGTTATAAGGTTCATAAATGGATGTGCAATATATCAATGAACAAAAGTAAAGTGAGTAGAACAAACCACTCCCCTACATCCTCACACTTCCTCTGAAAACCCATAGGAAGTAATTTCAATTGACATCATTGAACCTCTTCCTAAATCAAATGGACATAATGCTATATTAGTAGTAGTAGATAAATTAACAAAAATGACATATTTTTTCCCTATCTTGAATAATATAACATCCACCAGAGTAGCTAATATATACAAAGACCAAATATTTAAATTACACAGAACACCAAAAAAAATAATATCAAATCAAGGGTCCCAATTTGTTTCTTCTTTTATGATGGACCTAGCTAAATTACTATACATTTCCCTAAATCTCTCCACTGCATATCATCCCCAAATCAATGGACAAACAGAAAGAATGAATGCAGAAATAGAACAATATCTACATATTTATATCAATCATAGGCAAACTGACTGGGCAGATTGGTTAGCAATAGCAGAATTTGCATTAAACCAAAGAGTGTCAGAGGCCACCAAGTTTTCTCCATTCATTTTAAATTATGGATATCAACCAACCATTTGGACCAATCATTGGGTCCAAGCAAAAAATGAATCTGCCAAACAATTTGTGCAGAAAATAAAGGAAATATAGGCAATAGCAAAAGAAGAACTAGAAAAAATGGCCCAAATGATGAAGCAGAACCATGACAAATGTGCCAGGAATTGCCCAGAGTATCAAAAAGAGAATCAGGTACTAGTCAGCTCTAGTTTCATCAAAACTGACTGACCCATGAAAAGGCTTGATGATCATTACTATAGGCCTTTCACAGTAAAAGAAAAAATCAGTCCCACTGCTTACAAGTTGGAATTACTGACCAGATGGAAAACTGTACACCTGGTCTTTAATGAAAGCAAACTCTTTCCTTTCACACCCACTGAATTTCCTTCACAATAGATAACTCCCCCTCCAATCTCTGATATAGTTCAGGGACAACTAGAACATGAAATTGAGAGTGTTGTTGACTCTCAGGTCTGATGTGATCAATTAGAATATTTAATTCATTGGAAGGAATTCCCCCATGAAGAATGTGAATGGATTAAGGTATAAGATCTCAAAAATGTGTAAGAAGCAATAAAAACCTTTCATCATCACAATCTGACAGCTCTGCATGTACATATCATCATCTCTGCCTGAAATCAGGTCATTATGACCAAAGATCCTCTATATCAGTGTCCAATTTGCTGAAATATCCCACTTCCAATCCCTACCACTTCCATTCTGATTTCCCCTGACTTCTTCACTTACTGAAAGTCCTTGGCCATACATTGTCTGGGATGAATAACTCTAAGAAGGGAGTAATATTATGTTCTTTTCATATATCATTTATTTTACATAAATTACCATCATTCAGCCCTCATTACATTCATTTCTGTATAGGTCTAGACTATAATGTAGTTACATGCGATTTACTCATATAGTGACATCATATCTTGTTGTAGGTAGTATATAGTCTTGACTTGTACATTCCAAATCCCTAGTTGCAGAATATTATCACTTTTGTGATCACTTGGGATTTTTTACCCTTGTGTGAACTTGAGATGTAACAGATGGAGACAAATTGGCGACCATGGTTATATCAAATGTTCAGGGAGGAGCATAAATACTTTGTGTGAATCATGGTCCTGGCTGTTGAGAACATCCATAGGTTTTACTCGTGCAGATGACTTGATCTGCCTTCCCAGTCGATGACTCCATCATCTCATGCAAGTGCATTATATCCATCCTCAGCTCAGACACTAGACTAGAAGGCTTTTGATGTGACATAATCCTAGATATAAATGCAGCATTGTTGATAGACAGTTTGGAGTCCTCAGCAATCCTAAATGCCCAAAATTGTCATGCTCATACTTTTCTTTCTCATGATCCACTCATTTCTTTGAGTCTAGAATGCTCTAAGAATACTAACATAGTTATATGCACTTTCCACATGTAGTGAAGTCATACCTCAAGGCACAAAGTATATAACCAGAGCCTGTATAATATGATTTCCTAGTTGCAGAATATTATCACTTTTGTGATCATTGGGGAATTTCTACCCTAGTGTGAACTTAAGGCATAACAAAAATATGCAAAACTGGCTGGATGGTGAGGATTGAGCCAATGCACATACCTTATTCAAATCCAAACAAGTACATTTTCAATTTGTTGTCCATGTTGCTGTCAAGTTCAATCCAGCACTTCAGGATGAATCTTTTGCAATTTGGGAATACCTTAAGATTGTGTGCAATGCTCCTTTGTCAAGAGTAGCAGATTGGTCTGTCATAGTGGTACAAATGAGAACTTGAGATAGGACCTACCATGTTTTTCCTCTCAAATGTGGTTCTGACTTACTCAAGTAAGGGTCACTCTAGTTGGGGGTAGTTTAATTTGTATGGTAGAGTACACTCCTTGGATGGTCAGATCAGTTTTTATAAAGAATATATATGATCAACTGCTTTTATCTCATAAAATTTGTCATTGATGCCCTGTCTTTCACAGGTACAACATGATAGTGAATACTGGTTGTTCTGAGGGTACTTGGTTGGTGGAGTCAAGAGACATATCTTGGATCAATGGTGAGATATGCTGAGTTCCAGAAATGTCAAAGGATATGAAAGGTATATTGAGATAAGTATGTGAGATTGGATAATTTGAGCATGCATGATGTCTATCAGGTCAAGACTCAGTCACACATATTGTACAACAGACTTAATGGATTATCTATCAGGTCAAGACTACACATGTGTGAGCTTGAATAGATAATATGTAGCAATAAATAACTTATCTCAGTCACATGCATTGTGCAACAGACTAAGATGTTTGTTTACAATATGAATCTCTTATATATGAAGAGAAATGTATTAGGTATAAAAGGAAAAAGGAAAAGGAGCACATGCTCATCATATGGACAAGCACAGGGATAGGAGAAGATGAAAATACATGAGTATATACCATGGTCTGGGAATGCAGATTCTTGTTCATTTGGTCTGGTCATATTCTGGATGCATGTGTGCTTGCACATTCCAACAGCTTCTTGCTGACCATTTCCTGCCATCCCATATAGTGGGCATTGGTGAATCAACCAGACCCATACCATATGGTTTTCTAGACCATTGCTTAAGAGATACTCATTATTCACAGGCAACTATATCATCCACAGACTGTCATTCTGGATTTTAATCAGCATTTCATCATGTTCTTGTTCAATGGAGCTCTATCTTTCTAGTGCATTCCAGTCACTGTTGACAATGTGGCCATCCAGTAATATAATGGAGCAAGGAAATAACAAATACTAACAAACAAAGTATGTACCATTTCTGTTGTTTATATGTGTATTTCTCTTGGATATAGGCATGTTACTCACATTCCATCACCTCATGTTTCAGTATCTTCCTGTCTCCAATAGTTGTTCCTCTATTATGTGTTTCCTTGAGTTTCCTTGATGCTATTCCCAGCCACCCATCCTTCAGCTGGTGTGCACACAAATCTATTAATCTAGTCAAAATCCAATAAGAGATATCTTTAACTTGTCTTTCTGTTATACCAGTGCTCTTGAGCTCCAATTTTGCCAGCCATAACTGTTGCCACTGGCTTGACTTCACTGTGACATACTATATCAAGCTCTGATCTGATGATGTATAATAAGTAGGATGAATTGCCCAAATGACAGATATAGCAATATAACAAAGAGACCAAGCTTGGAATGATCCAAGCCCAAGGTCATGAGTTATATACAAGGGGAAATAATGACTACCAACAGCAGTTGACCAATCAGTGGTGAAGCACCTCCTATGTTGATTGATACAGACCTCCTAAGAGATAATTTCACAACATACTAGGGCTAGCCATATACACAGATCTGATTAGTTGTACCCAATTGGACAGTACTCACCAGTCTGCACACTAAATGTCTGGTCTCTTCCAAATCTCTTCCAAGAGCTGTTGTGATTTAGACATTATAGTAGTCAAGTATATTCTTTTGTTTGTCTGAAATTCTTGAATATGAAGTGGAGGCATAAACTGAGGGTTTGTCCTGGCTCAAGCACTATGGACATGGGACAGATTTGTTACCCATCCTTGCATATCCACAGACCAAACAGTGACTGGTATAGTTTCATTGTTGTTGTCATATTTATTTTTTAAAACTTGATTACTTTATTTAGATGAATATCTGATGCTTTATTGCATACTGAATCTTTGTCCAATGCTTATAAATGGGACAAATACAAAGATTGAGCCCCTTTGTTACCTTTTATAAATATATAGTCTTTGCATTATTGACCATTTCAGTCTGCTGTTTCTACACAACTAAAGTGAGCCATTTATTTTTTATTTTATTTTTCAATAGTAGTAATATCAGAATTAGGCAGTTCCCATTATATAAAGCAGTCACCAGATGTAATGTCCTGATAATAAGAAATGTTATTTGGCAAATTTGGTTATCTTGTAAGTGATGTATGGTATATAGGTTATTTCCTTCAACTAGGTGTCTAATGCTAATGCCAATGAAACAAGTACATGAAGAGATAGAATCTGGAACGTGATCTTGGATTCACAGTATGGCATATGGACATATCTAAGATCATACTAGGCACTGAGATGGATATACAAAATCTGCTAATTCAATGATATATGCATAGATTGTATTGTCACATTCAATACAAATGCTGCCTGCTTGTAATCCAACCAACTGTCTTCATCCACCATGTGTCCATAGAACCATGATATAATTTTCTTTGTCATCCCATCATTTACTATTCACATTATCCCAATCACAGAGCAGAATATGATGAATAGTATTGCTGATTCCAGATGGATCACCTCATCTGGAGTCTCCTTGTCTCTGATGATTGTGTGATATACAGACAGATATACAAACTTGAAATCCTTCAAGTCACACCTGATGATCTGTCAGACTGCAAATTGCCTGTCATGCAGTGCAAATGCTAATTTGAACAGATGCTTCTGATCTGTGAGGTCATAACATACTTGGTAGACCCATGTATTTTTGTCAAGCTCCTTGATGACCCATGCATTTTTGTCAAGCTCCTTGATGACCCATAACATGTGACATGCCTTGCCCTCAATGCATGTGAGCATTGTAATGCCATTTAGGCACCTGGTAATGCTGTCAAGCTTTGTGAAGACACAAGGAAGCATATTCAGGCTGGTAGTATTGGCTTGACCAATTTCAATGAAGTGTATTTTCTTAGTGCTGGACTCAAATGGACAGTGCTCTCAAGTATGGATGAGATTGGTCAATATTGGGGTATATGATGAGACATATAAATGAGAAAGGTTTCACTGTCCTTTCCTAAACAGACCAGCTATATGCAGGGGTAGTATGGTAAACTTAGCAGTTGGACACCACCAAATCTGTGATTGCAATGGCTGGCTCATCTGAAGGATCTCAATGATGGGCAAAACAATCTGCTTCCATAGTCTGTGTAGAAAGAATGCAAGCTCTTTCTCCATGTTGATTCTCATTGCACACATAGACAAAGCATTCATTTTTTTGGATAGGTCATGAACACCTTCTCAAGTGATTTGCAATAGAATATGGATAGGATCTCAATTGAGGAAGACAATGAGTGCATCACAGCTATACTTGCTTGCATTCACAATGATGATAGGCCCATTACTGGCTACATGTTGGAGATCTGAGAAGAGAGAGGGAAGGAGAAAGCATGAGAGCATAGAGAGTGCATGGATGCTCACCATGACTCTTTGCAATTCAAGATTGAGGTAATACACTTGCTTATGTGGATTTTTGTTGGATAAATTAAGCTTTCTGTAAATGAATGAGACCAATTATATAAATTTATCCATCAGAATCTTTTCTGCAGATCCAGATGCAATAGCATTATAAAGTAGAGAACAGAGCTGGGAGAGCTGGCTCCAAAATATATCCCATCCTTGCTCAAAGAGCTTGATAACACTTGCAGGAGAATTGTTACAAAGATATGTGGAAAATGCATCCACTGCAAGTGAGGATATGAAAGTTTTGAGGATGGTAAAGTTTTGGAGAAGTGATGGGAGAGTGGCCAAATGTTGAACAAGGAATTGAAGGGATGTTTGATATCCAAGAAGCAGGATGGAATGTCAAAAATATTCAGCAGCCTGCATCCAATCTATGGCAGCAGAAAGGTCAAATGAAAAGACAATATGGGAAGCATATTCCAATTGATTATAGAGACTGAATAGCTCTTTCTTATCCCTTGATTTTCCTGAGTGTGTGAACCACAGATACAAGTAATATACAAAATTGCTCAAAGACATTGATTGTTTGGGGTGTCCCTATGGGCAAAGATCAAATGCTTTATGAACAAGGATAATAGCCTTCTGGAGGTCATCCATTCCACCAAGCAGCTTATATCAAGTGCAAAGGTGACATGAGAGGTTATTGAGAGATGTTGACCAGGAAGAATGACCATGCAAAAAGTGCATGAGTGTTTCTCTGCTGAGGGTGATTGATTTCTCAAAATCTTCAATCACTCTTAGAAGCTCATGCCTACTGAACAATTTAATCATAAGATTATTTAGACATGTTGACTGATTTGTGTGTCCTTGCAGGCAAAGGTCAAGTGCTTCTCATCTAAGGCCAATAGCCTTTTGGAGGTCATTGACTGTTTCAAGCTGTATGTACTGATCTTTGAGAAATTGTATGAGATTGTCCAGGATCCTTGACTGATAATGACCTTGTAGAAAATACTCAAGTGCTTCTCTATAGAGGATAGTTGCCTCATTGAGGTCTTCTATCATCCTAAGCTGTTTATACTATGAGTGAAGATATATAGCAAGATTACTTAAGTGCATTGGCCAACAATGATTATCTTTCTGATGGAGGCTGTATGCTTTTTTGTTTAGGATAATGGTCATATTAATATTCTCCATCCCCCCAAGGATTTGATAACAGGTGTAGATATATTGTGCAAGATTATTCAGAGAAACCAATTGATCTGGATGTCCACTTGGGCAAAGACTAAGTGATTTTTGGACAAGAACAATGGCCACTTCAGGACCCTCAGTCACTCCAAGTTGTTCATATGCAACAAGGAGATGATTTGCAAGGTTTTTTAGCAGTTTTAAGCAAGAAGGATGTTCTTCTGGAAAGAGGTCAAGAGCATTTTAACCAAGAGATATGGCTTTCCAAAGATCATTGATCTCCTCAAGAGGCTCATACCAAGTAGAGAGATAAATTCCAAGATTAGATAGATTTACAACCTGCTGAGGATGTTTCCATGACCAAAGATTGATAGCTTCTCTGCAAAGAAAAATCAATTCCTAAAGATCCTCTACTCTCCCAAGTTGCTTATACTGGATGAAGTAATGATCTGAAACACTAATAAGAGAAGTTGGTTGATAAGAATATCCTTTTGAATAAAGACTGAGTGCTTCTTGTGCAAGAACAAAAGCTTCCTCAAGATTCTCAATAATATCTAGCTGTAGGTACTGACTATAAAAATAAGAACCAAGGTTATCTATAGATATTGATCAATGAGAATGTCCTTGGGGTGAAGATAAACTACCTCTCTACCAAGAACAATGGCTTTTTCAAGATCCTCCATCACTCCAAGTTTCCCATAGTAAGTGAAAAGATTCTCTGCAAGAGTGATTAAAGACTGTGACCTATTATAATGTCCATGTGAATAAAGGTTGAGGGCCTCTCTCCCAAGAGAAATGGCCTCCTGAAGGTCTTCATCTGCCCCAAAACTCTCATACCAAAAGGCAAGATGAGATGCAACACTATTTAAAGGCATAGAGCAATGAGCATGTCCTTGTGGACAAAGGCTAAGTGCCTCCCTGCCAAGGCTAATGGTCATCTGGAGGTCATTTATTGTCCCAACCTGCTGGTGGTGGGAGAAGAGACAAAGGGCAAGGTTATTCAGAGATGCCCATTGATCATGGTGGCCTAGCAGGCAGAGGTTAAGTGTCTCTTAGTCAAAGGTGATCACCTCATCCAGGTCACCTGTCACTCCAAGCTGGTCATAATGGTCACTGAGATGATTTGAAAGTTAATCCAATGAAATGGATCACATGGGATGGCTGGGAGAGAAAAGTTGTAGTACTTCATGATCAAGTTCGATCACCTTATTAATACAAGCAATTCCTCCACCCTCTTGAAACTGGGCAACCAGAGACTCAGTGCAAATACAGCTGTTGAACTAGAATGTAGTATGATCTCATTGCTCTGCATGCACAAAGAGAGGCAAGTACCTTATGAATTCATGCTGACTAACAGGACTGGATGCAGCATGTAGTTGTGTGAGACAGAGCTGGTAGATGCCACACCAAGCCTGAAACACAGCTTCTGTTACCTCACTGGAAGGCAGCTACTTAGCTGAAAAAATAATCAACAAATATCATCCTAGCATTCATTGCTAGTGGCCAAACAGCTCCTTTCAATTTGTTGGTATCTAAAAAGTGGGGACACATCACCTGGGAATGCCAGCAACACAGGTACTTTACATAAGGTAGTGTGACGGAAATGAGATTTGGAAAGGGGAAGTCATCAAGGAGACGAGTGGGCATTGGACGAGAAGGGGAGCCGCAGACCTAATCGGACGGTGAGTGGCGGAGTGGCAGACCTCTTACCTGGACTTATACAAGTCAATTAGGGACGTGGCAATTCATGTCGGCAAACCTACTGCAAAACCCTGGTCGGGCTCACACGCTCACGGACGATCTGGAGTCCTTTCTGCACGTCCTTGCCTGGATGATGTTGGGCTATATTCCCGCCAGCGAATCGTATCGTGCTGAATATCGCGGGGCTGACATGCTGATATTCGATGA
>JBBPKA010000288.1:0-14413 GCA_038088995.1 Guyanaporus albipodus
GGAGGTTGTGGATGCGGTTGTGGACGCTGTCGGGGAAGATCGTGTCAGTGTTCGTATCAGCCCTTGGAGCACTTACCAAGGTGAGCCGCTCGTCTTGCCTCCCACATTCAGTGTTGTGCTCACGACCATGGGATCTAGACATGGGTATGTCGGACCCGCGGCCCACGTTTGGATACCTGGTTACTGCTCTACGTGACAAGCACCCGAATCTAGCGTACCTGCACGTGGTCGAGCCCCGGATAGCAGGTTACGACGAGATAGACGCAGGGGCAGATGATGATATTGACTTTCTGCGAGAGATATGGAATGGTGGTGAGGATGGTGAGAAGAGAGTGTTCATATCAGCTGGCGGGTATACCCGAGAGACGGCACTGCGGGCCGCGGAGGACAAGGGCGGGCTGATTGCATTTGGGCGGTTATACATAACCAACGTGAGGACTGTTCTATCTGTTCTGGTGGATTATGCTCACGCGTACACTTAGCCCGATCTTCCTGCGCGGCTGCGGAAGGGCATTCCACTTACGCCGGGAGACCGGTCGAAGTACTACCTGGCAGGAGACCTGACGCCATTTGGATACAGTGATTGGCCTTTTGCAGAGGAAGGTGTTGAACAGCACTAGGCGAGACTGTGAGGGGACACCTCTGGACATTTACTAGACACATAAATTACTGTGAAAGATAGTTCGCTTATTGATATTATATAATTGGTCGGTGTTTTGATGCAAGACGTGTTTTGAGGCCTGACCCACGATTATGGAGAACGTGAGTGGGTTTGGCTTGGCTAAGTGAATCCTGAATCCTGGACATGGATGTGGTTAGCACGAAATCAGGTGACCTCGAAGCGTGTCTGGGCGATATAACGGTCCCGTCGTTCGATTCGGGTAAGAATGGATCATGATGCAATGTGATTAGGTTTTTATTTCATGACTGCATACGCCGCAACGTCGGGTGCTGAATGAAAACAATGACAACAACAGAAAAAAAAAACTAGGCCCGGGGTCCATCATCGCCGTGCTGCTGTATGGCAAACAGGGACCGCCGGGATCCAACGTTATCAGCTCCCCTCATCCCTTCTCTCGTAAGGGTCCCTGCGGTCATCCAAAATCTTCGTGGCAGAGGTCAATCGGAACCGGTCCATTCAACCTGTGCGCGGTACAGCGCAGCGTATGCACCGTCTGCGCGCATCAGGTCTGCGTGGGTTCCGTTCTCAACCACACACCCATCCTCGACGCACCTGTCAAGCGCAGTCAACGATCGAGAAACGCGCCTCCAAAAAAATTGGAACGAAAAGAGATGAAGGGTGAGGAGTAGAGAGGAGAAGTAAAAAAAACCCATGAGCAGAAGTTCGACTACGCACAGAATCCGATCCGCCTTGTGCGCAAGCTGATGGAACCTATGCGTGACGACGATGACCGTCTTTCCCGCTCGTGCATCCAGAAGCGTGGTCAGGATGGCGCGCTCGGCGACGGGGTCAAGCGAGGAGGTCGCTTCGTCAGTGACGACCAGGCGCGTGGACGCGTGGCGGTTTATGCGCATGAACATCCGTGCGCTGCATGTGCGCGCGGCGGGAGAGTCAGTGAGACATGCATGGAGACAGCCAATATTGAACTTACGTCGCGAGACGCTGCTTTTGGCCGTCTTCGGAGAAAAGAAAAAAGAAAAAAGAAAACAGCCTCAACTTGGGTGGCTCCGTCTCACGAATGCTACGCACCGGATATCGACACGGGACGGTTTCTGTGCCTAGCGAGCTCGTCCATCAATGCGTCAGACGGGTACCCATACACGCCCTCCATCCATTTGTTGTTGATGTCGAACGAGGGCTGCAGTTGCGTCTCGTACCCGTCGCTCAGCTTCGAGATCCACTCGGAGCACGCGCCCATGCGGGCCGCCTCCTCGACGTGGTCCTGCTTGACGGTGGACGTCTGCGGGGGAAGCCCGAGCACAATGTTCTCCCTCACGTTGACGGGGTACACGACCGGGGACTGCGTTTGGAACGCCATCGCAGCGCGCAACTGGTCGATGTCGTATTGCGCGAGTGGCACGTCGTCGACAAGAATCTCACCCGCAGTTGGATCGAATAGGCGTGCCAGCAACTTGAGCGTCGACGACTTGCCACTCCCGTTGGCGCCCACAACGAGCACGAGTTCGCCGGGCAGGATCTCGAATGAAACATCATGGAGCGCGTGATGATCGCTTCCCGGGTAGCGTAACGAAACGTGCCTGCGATTCGCAATTTGGCGTCGATACGCACACGAATACGTGAGTGCTTTTTACATGTACATATGAGGAATGACGTTACCGAAAGGAGATCTTCATGCCTGCGTCAGAAGAACCGTTCTTCGCGCGAGGAAAGGGTTCCGTGCCCTGTGGCATCGCGTTTCGGTGATCGATGGCGTCATAGAGTCGTTTGGGCTTTGAGCAGATGCCCAGCAAGGTTGGCCCTTCTTCCAGAGAAAATTGCCAGATGCTCAACGAAATGGACTTGGTAGCTTGCTGCAGAAGCGCCATCGAAGCGATGATCGACGGCGTTTGATGGGTTGGAAGCATCAGCAACGTATACACGGCCTGCAGAAGGCGCTAATAAATCGAGGGAAACGTGATATGACGCGCCTTACGATCGAGAGACCAAAAGTGATCTCCATCAGGAAATCCCAGTACCAGTCTCGCACAAGCTCGGTGCGCCAGGGAACAGGGTCCAAGTCCTCGACGTCACCGAGTTGTTCCGCAGATTTATTGTATTCTGTACGAAAAAAATTAAATTAAAGACAGGACGAAGACTGGGCCACATGCACCGGTCTCAACGGAGCTCACGATCCCATCTAGCACTAGGTGAGCTCTATACTGCGCCGAGAAAGCGAGACCAAAGAGGGTTTTCATTCTCGCAAAGTGCCGATTATGAATCCGATAGACGTATCCTGCTCCCAGACTGTGAGCAAACGGTAGAGAGCCAATACTCGGGCAGACCTTCGCAGCCAATACGATTCGGCGGAACCAACCACCGGAGGAAAGCACGGGCGACACAGAAACACAACAACACCTCTCGTTCCGGGCTCCGTTTACGGGATATGGCATGGAACAGTACGAGCATCTGCGAAACCAAAGCAAGGATGCATTCCACGAGGTGACTCAGTTGTCTCAAAAAAAGGCCTCCCGGAAACTCGGATCCGAACCGTCCCTCGACAGGAAAGACAGAAAACTTGTCTAGTAGAGCTTCAGTTTACCGGACTCCTGTAAAAAAGAAAGAAAGAAAGAACATGCCCTGTATAGAGAGTAGATCGACCCTCAGGCTTGCTGGAAGCAAAAGCCCGTCAGAGAGAAATGATAACGAAATGGATGGCTCTACCATGTATTAGCTTTGGTAAAAAGTGTGCTCTGAACCGTTTCATCAAAATCTCGAACGACCGGGTACTACGTCTTGGTTCAACGACCACGCATACGTTACCTCAATACACTTACCATGTGCGTCCAACGGCAATGTTAACCAGAGCGCAAAAAATCCAGGAAGTGCAGAGAGACCAATACACCTCGAGGGCCAGCGCACCGTCTGTGAAACTATTTCCCAGCTGCTGCAAATGAGCAAACCGCATGCCTGCACACAGCAAGGTGAAGAAACGATACGCACCCTATCAAACAAGAGACACTGCCAGTAAAGTTCAATGGCCGGGTAGACCCCCGTCCACGCGGTCGTCAACGTGTACGCGACCAATTCTGTAGGCGCGAGCCTGATCGCATCGACGAGCTGTCTGATCACGTACGGCATTTCCAGGCAGATTGCCCGAGCCCAGTCCAACAGCGCGCGCATGCGCAGCGTCAATGACGGCGGGGTAAGGTCTTCATATGTCAGGTCGTAGACGCCATAGCGGAAATGCAAGAATCGAGCGTGCGGGACCTTGCCACTGGCAGCCGGTGGTATGTCCATCCTGCAGGGCGTCTCGTTCGTCTTCGGGGGGGCGTGATGTTGCTAGTGGGTTTTCGACTGCACACTTCCTGCAAATTTATATACATATCGCGTCCCGATGCATCTCATTTTTGTCACTGAGTGTGTGGGTATCGCACACTGAATTGAAGAGCGTGCGACAATGCCAGGCGTACCTGCACACTACCCACCTTGCGATATGATCTGTGGGCGTCCGTCATCGATCCGCTCAGATCGAATTTCCACAAGGATCTGATGGAAGATCAGAAAACGCCCACTGAGAGAACCCGAGTCGGTACCACCACAGCCGACCGTGATGATGAAACTGAGATCGCCATCCAAGTTTGCGGCGACGGCGATTTGCTTGCCGTATACACGCCTTGAATCGATGAAAAAAAATCGTATCGCCGTTCGACTCGCAAGGGACTCGTGGCGGTGACGATCGGCGCGTCGCGTCGGTGGATATTAAGTACTGTATGCTTACGGTGTACGACGAACGTTCTGAGGGCGGGAATTATGGTTCTATATGCCCAATGTTGGTGCATATCAGCGACCGTGAGGAGCAGTTGGTGGCGCATCGCACACGAACATGACACGTCAAATATGTTCGGAGTCGGAGTGCAAGTTGAAGAGACGGTGTCTCGCGCGCCCACAACGAAGCCTTGGGCTGTGTTCTTGAAGCATCGCCTGGAAATTATGCGATTAGTAGTAAGAAATGAATTCGTTTCGAGGAGCGGACTGTGTCGGACTTGATGGAAATGGACGAAGTGGAACAACACGGCGCCACTGACCATACAAGTTGGAAGCACCCACCGCACGACAACATCCGGTATCCGCGAGTGTTTGCGCTTGGAAGTTTTCGTACGTACGCCCGTGGGCGCAACAGCTCCGGGGTTTGTTCATAAATAAGTAGCTAGCGCGGAACGAAGGAGGTTATTTGTCGCAAACGATATGGTGGACATTGGGCGAGTACTAGGAATCTCGGATGACAAAACTCCGACCTCGCCCACAAGGCTGCCACGGTGCACGTTCACCCTACTCCGACGCCAGCCAACCATCCATGTTCTCCCACATCTCTTCCTGTTCCCTCGTCCATTCTTCCCTCTTCTCTCGCACGCAGGCGGCACACAGTCCCTCCGCCCCCCAATTGATCCGTTTGAGCTGCTCGAGGGCCTCGAGGGGCTTGCATACGCTATCTTCCGCTATCGCGGATTGTATGACCAGAGGGAACCACTTGTCCGCCAATACATTGGTACACGCCATGTGGGGGGTCACAGGCTGAATATTAAATAATTCAACGCGTGAGCGGAAATAGGCCACATGGGTTGCAAGTGGCGAAAAAAAAAAGGTGGTGGACAAAGAAACACACGCATGGGGGGGGGGAACGCCGCCAAAGAGGACAGACGCAAAAGTGAATTGAACGCGATGGAGAGAAATGACACACCGGTTCGAACAAGACGGGTGTGAAATGTTCCACGATGGCGTTCATCAGATTTCGGCAACGCGCAACGTCTGTGGGCGTTAGGGTCGTCGCTTTCGAAGGCACCGCGTTATCGTCCTGCGTCCCATCCGAGCTGGGTTCAAAATCGGTCGTCGTCACAAGGCTGTAATAAATGCCTTTTTGGATCTGCCAGTCGTCGGCGAGTCAGTGACGATATAGGATGGCTTCCCAGCGCAGCGGGTGCTATGAACCTTGAGGTGGAACAAGAAAACTCACAGAGGTGATGTCATACCGCAACGCGAGACGCAACGCCTCGTCGAGGTGGTTTGGATGAACAAAAGGAGACGGTCCACCCGGAAACATGGAGACGAGACACGATCTCGCCACGCTGTGCACGGACGGGAGGTCCAGCTGTTCTGGCGAAGACACGCCAAGAACGGCGGCAACGTGTTGGAAAGGTGCCTCTGGTGACAGCGGACTGGACCGTGTGTGCGTGTGAGGACGTTTTGAACGACAAATCACCAGTGGATGCTCACGAATCGTGGTAGAGATGAGTCAATAGCGACGCGAAATGCTGAGCTTGCACGTCGAGCGCAGGCGGAAGGGTGATGATGGGTACGTCGCACCCATCCTCTGGCACGCGCTCCAGGATGGCCCGCGAGTGCCGGCGCAGTAGAGAGTCGTGGATCCTAAACAACACAACTTTGTTTCGATCCTGGTCATATGCCCTCACAATTACTGAACCGTCGTCGAACCAGTAGATGGGATGCCGATGGACCAATGAATCCACTTTCATCGTGATGCTCCAGTTCCTGTGCGAGCGTAAAAGCTTCCAACCAACACCTACGGCGACGACGGAGAGTACAGTAAGTGTAGCGAGAGAGTGGTAATAGAGACTGAGGGTCCCATTGGCCTGCCCCAGGGCCATGGCGATGATCAGTAGGCGTGTGCATGTTGCGATGTAGACTTGGAGTACACTTGTCCAGTGAAATTCCCACCCAGCACATACTAGACGCGCACACGTGTAACTCGTCAATACAACACTTTACTCAATCGTTGTATGGAATTAAGGAGAATGTCACCCTGCTTCACCACTTTCTCGTACTGAGCATTCTTCAGCGACGGTCGTGTTGTCTCCACGATTCCATGCACTTTGTCGATCGTGCAATGCAACCGCCCATTGGCGATGAATCGTGACAACTCGCTGCGGTCCACGTTCAGTCAACGTCTCCACGAGAAAACATACTGTGGCTCGCCTGTCGATGAAGTCGATGCTCACTCCAAACGCCCCACTGAGACTCTCCAGCGTGACGCTTCGGTATGACTCTAGCAGCTGACCGTACGCGAGGATCCGCATCTCACGGACATAGTAACGAGTGTGCGGAGACAACAGTCGAGAAGGTAGGAGGTAGGTTTGTTCGAGGGTGGCTATGTAAATGGTCACGGCGAGGGGAACAACCGATCAGCGAGCCAACCCTACTGTAGGCACAGGAAGCCCATACCGAGTGCCACGAAAAATTTGGCGTAGTGGCAGTCATACAAATTGTTCACAAGGTCTCCGAGAACAGGGAGTTCGGGCAGGACGGAGATAACATCCGGAGCGGCGATGAGCTGAAACGACGATAATTAGTCTGTGTCACGCAGGTACGACACGACACAGGATGACGACCTTTTTCTTCAGATCTGGTCGTTTGAGAGTCAAGGAGTTGACGATGATGGTGAGAGCGACAAAGTCGGTATACGAGATTAGTTCTGTGGCCGTGAACGTGGATAATGCGTCGAGCAAGAGCTCGCCACCGGTTTTGAATTGACGGATAGACACCGCATGCAATCCACGGTATACCTTGAGGCGATTTCGTCTGTCCCAGTCACCGCCTTCTTCGATGAATCTACGAAGACACCCTTAAGCAAGAGGTGTGCCGTCAGAGACGCGCGACCCACTTTTCAGCCTTTTCGAGGTTATCGGTGACGAGCGCTTGGTTCCCATAAAATAATCCAATTCGGATGAGAGTAAGGGTTATATCAATACGCGAGCCAAGCCCTGGAGTTTTCTGGAGTGCTAGCTTCTGCGCTGTGACGGCTTGCTCCTGTTCGACGGGTCAGCTCGATCACATGGCGAACAGAACAGTGATGTACCCTATCCCCTATCCGCGTGAGGTGGTTTGCGCGGGCCTTGAGGGCGTCCGAAATCTCAGACTCTCCTTCCGTCTTCTCAGCCTCGGCGAGTCGTCCATCTAGTTTTTTGAGCTCTTCCTCATTGGCTTTCTCCATCTCGTCAAGAAGTGCAGGGTCAGAAACGAGGGCGCCAGAAGACGTGACCAGTCGATAATAGGGTGCCATCTCTGGACGGTCGGTCTAGCTGAATAGATTCACGTTAGGGAACGGACGAGCGTACTATCTGATTTGATCCCATCTATCAGCTTAGTTTTTGCGTCGTCGTGGAGGTGCTTGAGTGAGGGTGAAAGTAGGGTGAAAACATGTTGAGGAAGGCTTAGATTAGGGATGGGCAGGATCGCATCGTCCGACATGGTAGCAAACTGAGTGACGCTAATCCGACGACGCGTCAGTTATCGCACATATTCCCACGATCGTATTTGAAGAACCAACTACCAAGTACTACCTTCAACTAGTTCTCTTACTCACCTTTCTCTGGACACTTGCTTTGTTTTTCAAGAGGTTTAGGATCAGTACTTTGACAAGATGTAGTGTTCAAACGTTCACTTTTTATACCCATCGTCCACCATTTCAGCTCTGTATTTCCCGCTTCATGGTTCTCAACGAGCACGCATTGCTTTGTTTAGTCTCGGCATGATAGGCAAGCATTGTGACTAGGGTCCTTGAAATGCGGGTTTGACTTTCGGGGCTGCATCGAAATCCTGCAGGGAATACCTGGCGGTCTCAAACATCTGATCAAGTCTCTTGCTGGCGAGGAGGGTTTAGAATACTCAGTGATAGCAATAACTGATTGGTCAAACTTGGGAACGTGAGCAACCAGGCCTAACAGTTCCCTCGGTTACTGCAATCTGCACTCGGCCTGTCAACTGAACTGATCCTTGGGAGACCCCCTCATGGAATCTAGGACGCTCTCGGTGATCCGATCAGGAGATGCAATACTTGACTAACTGTATTACTGGCGAACTGTGCCATGTACTGATAACTAAGTACTGAGTGGCCACCAGCCCGGAGATGGTATCATAATACCGGATGTTCAAACGGAAGTCAAAGGTCAGTGTGTACAATCTCGAGGACAATCGGCGCGATATCACTCGATGAACCATCACTCCTAATTTCCTGGGTCGAGGTCACATGGAACAAGAAAAGGGGACAGGATTTGAGACCATGAGATAATTTTCACGATTTAGAAGCCAATTGGGCCTGGGCGACGTGGTCTTCTTGAGAAGTGGAGGAACAAGGTTAGGCACGTGAAAAGGGAAAAAGTATCAGCAACACTGATATCAACCTGACATACACTCACGCAGACCGATCAACCGTTCGCGATGCCGTCTTCTCTCACAGCCCGAGCAGCCACTGTCAGTAATTTGGAGGCAGAGATAATCTTCCAAGCTCGTTGGCAACCGCACTGTCCGACTTCCACCGATATCTGAAAGCAAAGAATTGCCGCGCAAGAACAACCATTCGTCCCTGGTTGCTCTGCAGTCGAACCGGCGTGGATGGCCATTCGTTCAAGGACGTAACCGTTAGTTCACGAAACAGCCACAACAACCCTATAGAGACGTTGTACCTGTCCAAACAGGGTCTGCTGGGCCGTTCGCCCAGCCAATGACACGGTCCGTGTGAACGAGGGCCAAGAGCCAATAGATGAACTGATGAAAAGCGTGGGCCGTGGTCGATGAGGCGTAAAGTACCTGAAGGTCCAGTCCGTCCACATTCACTTGTGTTTCTCACCATCGACGATGACCGGTGCGTGTCAACGAGTGTGGAGTTGAACTTTGCATCCTGACCGCTAGAAAAGAGTATACCGAGTTCCCATCGAGTGGCATCAAGATGGACGCTCAGGGTGACCTGCATTCGATGGTGTTCACTGTGGATGGCAAGTATCTAGTCTGCGGTAGCGACGAAGTACAAGTATGGCGAGTAGAAGATGGAAAACGCATAGCGACGATGAAGGCCGACTGTGCGCCATGTCTTGCGGTGTCCAGGCAGGGCGAGTGGATCGCCGGGGGAACGCCTTCGGGCGAGTTGTTCGTATGGGACGCGAGGACGTTCGAGCAGGTGTTCGTGTGCAGACATGACAATTCTGCCGTCTACGGTGTCGATTTCTCGCTCGATGGGGCGCATGTCGTCGCTACATGGAGTAGCGGGACCGTCGTCGTCTGGGACCACTGTCAAAGTATGAAACCAACATTTACACTCCGTCATGCACCTTGGGTAGGAGCAGTCAAGTACGCTCAAGATGGCCATCGCATCGCGACGGCATCTGGTCAGTCCGTTCGAATCTGGGACGGGGAGAATGGCAGCTTGCTCGTCGAGATCCCAGTCCAAGTGACTTCGTTCTGGAACACCGGGATTCACTGGTTCGGGAACGACAACATCTTCGTCTTGTCCGACATCACAATCAAACAATTCGACTCGTTCACCGGGGCCAAGGTGTCGGAATGGACAGTCGTAGACAGTCGTGGGATCCACTCGACCGTCGTCTTGCCGAATCATGGCGAATTTGTCGCCTTTTGCACAAAGTCTACTATCTCATTTTGGGACACCTTGACACATACCGAGCTTGCTCTCATTCACCACCCTGAGGATATACGGCCCATCGCCCTTTCTCCCGACAATCAATCTCTTGCAATCTGTGGGCAAGGTGGCAAAATCACTGTCAAGAGGCTGTCTCGCATTAGCGTGAGTACCCCCTTTCGGTGTTCGCGGGCTTTATACTTTTCTGAACAGCGTGTAGCACTCCGCGTCTACTCCTTCGTCCACTCTGCAGGGGCTTGATCTCCAGGTCGACGACATCGTACTTGACTCTTGGAAGCATAATCAACTCGACAATGCGGAGGCATCGTTAAGTTTAGCAATCCAAGGGTCTTCGAGGCCACGCAATCGTTTGCTCGCCAGCCGAGCTCTCGTGCGAGCTCGTCTCCGGAAGTGGGATGCAGCACTGGCTGATGCTGAATCGGTATTCATCACTCTTCTGCTTAGTGCGCTCTGGCTGACGATCATCCATGTACAGGCTATCAAGATCCAGCCATCTGTCATTGGCTTCATTGCAAAAAGTTTGGGGCATGTCGGAAAGGGGGAAAGGCACGAGGCGTATCAGGCGTGCGATACCGCATTCCAACATTTCCATTCATCTCATGGTAGCTTCATCCTGTTGGTTAAGGTGTGTGTTTCTCGAGTTCGGTTGACCTTTGACTTCTCATAGTCATTAGGCGGTCATCATGTTTATGGCCGGAGAGCACTCTGATGCGATATCGCACGTGGACAAACTCATCGCTACGGTTCGTCATAATTCAATTTGCCATATAGTTCAGGTATGCGCATAATATTGTCTTGTAGTGAACATCATTGTTGACATTCTTGGCAGGCATACATGTATCTTCTCCTGGGAGATCTGCAGATAGAAGGACGGGACTACATTAGTGCAATACAATCATACGAGCGTGCAAGAGTTCAATTACAACAACACGAGAGCGAGGCACTTTCTGCTATTACGCTGGTAGTCTTCCGAAGAAAATTTCACGTTAGAATTACTGACAATGTTTAAAAGATATCTGGATGGCAGTTCGAAGATCTCCATATCACGATTCGACAGCACCTTTGCGAAGCCTTGTATGCAGCAGATCGCGTGAAACACGCGGTACAGTGTTTCCACCAAATGACAAGGGAATTGGAAGAGCAGACGAGTCTTCCTCTAGATTGGGTCTACGGTAAGTAGAGATGTATGCTCTGGATTGGGTACTCTGGACTATATGGCATTTTCATAGACTTCAAGCGACGTTCCTGCGAGAAGCTTGAGCAGCTTGGAGATGCCGCGGTGGATGCTCAACGATATGACGAGGTCATCTCCCTTTACACCACTGCCTTGTCCCTCGGTTTACCCTCCACACGAGACATTCTCGACAAACGAAGGAATGCGTATGTGGCAACCGGGTCATGGAGTCGCATTCTAGATGACGCAAACCAGGCACGTTGTATCTGCCTTCCCAGTCTTGTTCACTCATTGTCATTGCGATCAGATAATCACGCTCGATCCGTCGTCTCCATGGGCCTACGAGGTGAAGCATGCAGCTTTGCACAAGGCAGGAGACTACGACAATGCGATTTATGCGTTCGAGGCGATGCTCTCTAAAATAGAGCAGTCGCCTGATCCGGATGTTCAGCGTAAGTCAGTCCTGGTTGCAATAGTATAGACGATATATTGATACTGCTTCACAGAGTACGGCGATCGGTACATCAGCCCTTCCAGCGTCCGGGCGGAGATTCGCAAAATTGTTCAGCGGACTGTGCGCCACTTGCCGCGTGTGCTCATCAACACAACCACCGGGCGTCTCCATGACAAGGCCCAGCAAGTGTCTGCGTTCGAAGCCTTGCCGATCTTCAACGAGCTTGTCTCGTCGATGACGAAGCGCATCGACTATGTCCGGATCAAGCGTGAAGTACGAGCCTACTTTCGATACGTGATGCTGTCCCACAAATGGGAGCAGAACGAACCCCTTTTCCAGCAGGTAGTACACATAGCGGTGTACGACCTGTATGAATCTGCGACCCATCGCAAGCTGCAAACGTTTTGCGAGATCGCTCGGGATGCGGGACTCCACTGGGCATGGAGCGATACGTGTTGTATCAGCAAGGCAGATCATTTCGTGCTCCAAGAAGCTCTGGTTGCTATGTTCAAGTGGTACCAGGGTTCCACCTTGGTCATCGTATACCTTTGTGGTATTCGCTCTTCGTCACAACGCGGCGCGCTTGGGAGGAGCATTTGGAACACTCGTGGCTAGACACTTCAGGAATACGTTGCTGCCAAGACCGTCCAATTTTACACGGAGGATTGGACTCCATATCTCGACTTGAAACTACCGAACCACAAAGAGTTGCCGGAAGTGATCTCCGAGATGGAAGAAGTCACTGGAGTCCCTGCAGAGCAATTGATGGCCCTTCGTCCGGGGTTGAGCAATATTCGAGAGAAACTGCGTCTCGCCTCCACTCGGCACACTACACTGGTGGAAGATGCCGCATACTCACTTTTGGGAATTTTCTCGGTGACAGGTATACCTGCAATTTACGGCGAAGGGGAGGGATCTCTAGGTCGTCTTTTGGCACATGTTCTTACCGTGTCCGGGGATGTGAGCATTCTCGCGTGGACTGGAGAGTCTGGCAGTTTCAATAGCTCGCTTCCCGCGGACATTGGGGTGTTCCACGGACCTGCGACGTCGCACCTCCCCACACACATTCCGAACGCAGAGATGGCACGAATGATCATCGCATCGCACCCTTCATTCAACCTCGGCGAGGCGACAAGGTTACATGACCGTCTCAACGAGCTTTCTCCGCCGTGGTTCGCCGCGAGTCGAATGAAGCTCTCGTGCATCGCCTTCCCGCTCCCACCTTTCTCGGCTCATCGAACGCGCTCTGGCCGTGTTTACCGCGCGAACACTGCCGCCTTTGGGATGGTGGAAGTCAAGACGAGACACGACCTGTCCCGAATGAAGTCTCTCTATCTCGTTCACCCCTGGATAGACGCCCTCCTGGAGCGTGAAGACATGGAGATGCAGAGCGGAGCGCTCGCAGAGGAAACCATCGCGCGGACGTCCTCGCCGAGCTCTGCAGACGATGAGTCCGTCTCGGACGAGGAAATCGGCAACGACGATAACGATTTTGATCTCGGGTCTGACTTCGAATCCGAATCTGATCCTGAACTACGGTCACCCTCTGGACCTGTGCGCTTCGCGGCTGCGCCACCGATAGACAGAGAGGCCCGCGCGCGACGGCTCGTTGCACGCATCAGACGGCCGTTCGGCGCGCTGTTGCTCGCGCCGGCCTCGACGAGTCGACGTGCGATGGACTACAGGCGGGTCGCCGCAGATTGCTTGATCACCGTGGGATTTCGGGAGACCGTCTCGTTGGCCGAGGTTTTAGAGAACGTACGCACGCTCGATGTCTTGTGACAGGGGTATGGAACCCGGATGATAGATAGACTCTGATATGGTTTATACACCATTCGCCGTTGCATTTTTACTCGTCTGGGATACTGGACACTGAGTTGCTATATGCAGCTGCAACAATCACAGGGAGCCCACGCTTTACATTTGAGTCCACTGGACGATATAAGATTTAAACGGACTGGGGCATATGGATGGCCATCGCAAGAGGTATTCCCATCAGAACACCGTCCGATTAAGTAAGATCAATAAGTGAATTATCTTTCACAGTAATTTATGCGTCTAGTAAATGTCCAGAGGTATCTCCTCGCAGTCTCGCCTAGTGCTGTTCAACACTTTCCTCTGCAGTTGGCCAATCATTGTATCCGAATGGCGTCAGGTCTCCTGCCAGGTAGTACTTCGACCGGTCTCCCGGCGTAAGTGGAATGCCCTTCCGCAACCGCACAGGAAGATCAGGCTAAGTGCACGTGTGAGCATAGTCCACCAGAACAGATAGAACAGTCCTCACGTTGGTTATGTATAACCGCCCAAATGCAATCAGCCCACCCTTGTCCTCTGCAGCACGCAGTGCCGTCTCTCGGGTATACCCGCCAGCTGATATGAACACTCTCTTCTCACCATCCTCACCACTATTCCATATCTCTCGCAGAAACTCAGCGTCACCCTCTGCTTGTGTGTCTACCTCCTCGATACCTGCTATCCGGGGCTCGACCACGTGCAGGTATGCTAGATTCGGGTGCTTGTCACGTAGAGCAGTAACCAGGTATCCAAACGTGGGCCGCGGGTCCGACATACCCATATCTACATCCCATCACCGTGAGCACAACACTAAATGTGACCGGTAAGACGAGCGGCTCACCTTGGTAAGTGCTCCAAGGGCTGATACGAACACTGACACGATCTTCCCCGACCGCATCCACAACCGCATCCACAATCTCT